>CAIGRN010078393.1:0-10976 GCA_903798345.1 Fraxinus anomala
AGGTACATCCAGAGCACCTGTGCTACCTCAGGAGAGGGGCTATACGAGGGGCTAGATTGGCTCTCTAACAACATTGCTAACAAGGCAAGTAGCACCTCACATTAGTTCATCATCTACTTTCGTAGAAACAAATATGGCTTGCTACAAATTGCTCTCCATTATATTACTTTATTAGCTGCACAGTTTTTTTAAGTCCGATCCATTTTGCAGGCGTAGAACTTTATCCAGTTACTTATGCGGAGTTGATGATGGGGGGGCAGGCAGGTTTTTATCTAGTCTTATATCTCTAGTCTATGTGGTTATGGATTTTTTCACGTTTAAAGTCTTTTTGTTTGGGACCTCTGTAATTGGTTACTGGTTTGTTTTATGTGATTGTTTAGATTTAAATATAATGTTGTTAAACCCGAATATGAATCTATCGAAGATCACCCTTTTGATGTTTACTATTTTTTGCACTCATTTATTTCATGGTTTTTTCGTTTTTATCACGAATAATGAATATTATTGCAAAGAAGTGATTCACGTAAACAAAAAAACATGTTTAAATAAGTGTTTTTTTTTTAATATCTATTTTTATAATGTTGGGGTTGTATTTATTTAAATTAAGTTACTTATTCCTAATATTAACCAATAATTTATCTCTAAACTTATTTATTTATAAATATAAACATTATAAGCTTAGCCAACATTCATTTGTCATGTAATTTTATAGCATTATAGCATTTTTGTCACGGTACAGTCCGTGTGGCTTGGAAAATATCCATAGCGTTACACCATTGCACCTGCTAGGCTGCTAATTAATTGATTGATATTTCTTTGAGAAGGTGATATGCATGAATTGTTCTATCATATAATTGCACACAAGAAAACAATACATATATAGACAAGTGGGTCATAGTTCTATTCCTTGGCAACTTGTAAAAATTAATACAAAAAGATAATTAGAATGGAAGGATGTATACGATTCGTGTGGGCTCTCATGAATTTAATGGGAGTTTAGTATGAATGCTTCTTTCCCGACACTATTTTGTTATTAGTCGTATTTAGCCTTTTAAAGTGGTCTTTGCTAATTCACACTAAGTTTCACCTCTGCTAATCGAGTTAGAGCGTAATTAAGATTTCCAACTAATCGGCTTTCATGAGTAGGGTGCAACATCTTGTGCTCCTTGCTAGCAACACGACACTTGTAGCGCTAGTCAACCATATCATAGGGTGCAACATCTCGTGCTCCTTGCTAGCAGTACGACACTTGTAGCGCTCGTCAACCTTATCATTTTCTTGATTAAGTCTCTGTTTGTCTACCATTAATCTAAAACTATGTTTGCTACAGTAAGATTATTCATCACACATTCACCCAATAAAATATTCTACACACAAATCAATAAAGTTACTTTAAATTTCAACCATACATTCTCCAAAAAATACTGTTCAAAACTCCATTCATGAGAGACAAACAAGCTCTAAGTTGCTCCATTTCGTTTGCTTGCCCTTTCTCTTTCCTAAGTGCTAGCATGTTTCAATCCACTAAGTTGTCTTATCTATTGGGACTTGGATAAAATTGCTTCCCTCATCACTACTTTGCTCTCAACCATCAAGAGCATTTAGCCTATCAAGATAGTATTTGGTGATTAAAACAAAACTCTACATGTCCCGTGCTACTCAAGTAAGAGGGTAACTTTTTACCATTGAATTTTCTCCATCTTAGGTACAATAATTGTGCTACTCCGTCTAGCAATATCGTGTTAGTATCTCTCTTGCATCACGTCGTTTCTATGATTAGATTACTTTCATTTCACTTGACGTTAACTTCCGTTTTCTTTTCCTCTAACTTGTAATGTGTCAATTTGTTAGGCAGATTCACGCGTATGCATGCATACATAATATATTGATATATGTGTGTGGAAAAGAGTCCACTAAGACGATGAATGACAAGATTCTACGCCACCTCCTCTAGGTATATGAGGTTATGTAACACCTTTTCATTTTGTACACGTATAATTATAAGTTTTGTTCCCTTCACAATATGTAAACATCCCCCAGCCACATTTGCTTACAACATTATGTATGTATATATGCAAATTGAGTTTGAGATAAGAAAATGGCCCCATTTCTTTTGTTTCCTTTTTCTGTCTCTACCTTTCGTTCCCAAAAGCTAGGGGACCCTGTAAGTGAGGATCAGATTCCCCAACAATTGTAATTCCTGCAAAAACCTTTGAATATACCTGCATAAATAAATAAATTTACCGTCTCATGAATAACAATATTTAAACGATATACGTGTGACTCTCTTTGATAAATTAAGTATGTCAACATGATTAAAAAAAATCAGATAAATGTTATGAGTTCAATTCTAACTGTCTCCTATTTAATATAATCGTGCACATATGAGATTTTGATTGGAAAAAATGAACTCTATACTTGAGGGGCACGAAAATAATATTTATATGATAACATCTATAATAACCTGAGCATTTTCATCAAGTAGTCCAACGTTAACATAACTTTTTAGACGCATTGTTTAACATAATATGAAAATAGGCAAAGCTATGGTATCGAGACAATGATAGTAAGATATTGAGTTTTAGTATTTTTCTTACCTTTTATATAAATTTCACACGTTCAGCATTTGAAGAAAAAACAGACACGATTTGCATGTGAAGAACGCATTTGTTGAATAAAGATGTACTCTAATGTAAATAAGTTTATTCCTTCTCCAACGTAATGTTTATATATAGGATTAACAGGAGAAAACCCCCAAAAAAACGTTTTCATTTGCGATATATCTCATGCTTATTGGAAATCGCAGAAAATCTCCATATTTAAAACATTTTGTGCGAAAATTCCCTGCCATAAAATTTACCGTTAAAAAAAAAGTAAAATTGTCAAAATTAAAAAGCAATAATTGCAATTTTAGTATCCAAATATTTTATTTTTAAACAAATTATAATCAAAATTTTTTATGTACCCACGATCCTTAAAATTTTATTTTCCACCTCACTCGACTTCATCTTCTTCCCCAAAACTTTATTATTTTATTTAATCCCTTCCAAAACCCTCACACCAAATTCATCATTTCTTTTTCTCATTCCGAAGATAGGTCCTCACACACACGCAACGATGCTTCACACAAGGCACGGTGAACAGTTGAATTCATCGAAGGCAAAACCAGATTAATCCGCCTTAAGAGCTGCCACGACTGCTACCTCACGACGGTGGACGGGCCATTCTTCTCGGCATGATCGAAAAAAAGGTTCTACAAACTATTCCGACAACAAAAATGGACACTTCAATTGATTGAGAGCCTTAAAAGAAAGGAATTATGTGAAACTGATGACGATGGAATGTAAATTCTTGAGGGCTAATGAGGGAGCCGCCATGGAGGAATTAAATAACTCATGATATTCCTCGTAGAATTGCAACTCAAAATTGGGTTTTTTGAGAGTGGATATTGTGGATATTTTTAATTTTCGAAATGAGAAGAATAAATGAGGAATTTGGGTGAGAGATTTAGGAGGGTTTTGGAACGGATTAAATAAAATAATAAAGTTTTGGGGAAGAAGAAATGGGGTGGGGTGGAAAATAAAGTTTTAAGGATTGTGGTTGGTACATTAAAAAAATTGAGTATAATTTGTAAAAGAATAAAATGTTTGGATACTAAAATTCCAATTATAACTTTTTAATTTTGATATTTTTACTGTTTTTAACGACAAATTTAACGGTGTGGGATTTTTCGTACAAAATGTTTCAAATAAAAGGGTTTTCTACGATTTCCAATAAGTAGGGAATATATCGCAAATGAAAAGATTTTTAAAGGGTTTTCTGTTATTAATTCTATATATATGCTCATCCACTCTTTAATGAATTTTCAGACAACGTGATTTAATATAATATAAGAACAAACAAATGTCTGGAATTGAAATCTCATCGTTACATATTTATGAAAATTAAGCGTTTGACTTTAGATGAAAAAAGAAAAAAATTGAATCCCACATGCAGTAAGGCTAAATTATAGGTAAGTGAATAAATTTCTCCACTATAAAAGTTTTTACACAATGTTATCAATAATTTCAACCAAGAGAATATAGGTACATAATGTACCGTACATTGATATTATTGATCGTTCTATGATTCAAAGTATCATCACAGACTGCAATTATTTCCTCAAAAACTATTTGTACATGATCTTATCCTCAAGAATGCGACTTCACATTCAAAATAGAAGAATGACATGAAGTTGGGATCGCTGTCCTCTCAAAATATCGAAGCATAAGAACAAAAGGTTGGACAGTGAGGCTCCTTAACTAATTATTCTTCAATTTGTCTGCACGTTTATTTACACAATTAGTCGTCAACTATAGAAACCCTCCAAATCTTCATTAAATCATCACCTAGTCCTTGTAGAGTAAAAATTATTTATTGATACCTTTTCCTACAATAAAATGTAGAAAGTAGGAAGAATTATCGAATTATCTAGATTCATGACAGTACGATATTTTAAAGTAAATTGTCCATCGTTAACTGCTATGGCATCTTTGCACAACCACTCTTAGAATATAATGATTAAATCACTTATACAACAATCACAAACGATTTCTAGAACTCTCAAGTTTTGCTTAGAACAAAATATAAGTAAAATATCAAATCAATTTTGCAAAATATATATATAATGAAATGATTTCGGTGTAATTTTTTCAAGAAAAAGAAAAAGTTTATATAGGCCACAAATTATAACTTCCAATAATAATCCTTAATAAAATAAAAACTGTGGGATTTAATAATTTCACTATGACCATGATTGAAAATAACAAAAATATGCACACAGAGTGTGATTCAAAACATCGAACTCCCACATAAGTTTCACAACTTTGACCACTCAGGTAATTATCCTAATTTAATTATTTATTTCAATAATATATATCTAACAGCCCTTACACGCATATCATCTTCAAGGCTAGATTTTATTTTCCAAATTTGATTAGTGTATAGAAATTTCGAAATTAGGCAGGTTTTCACGAGGGTCACATGACATATTCACTAAAATTTCAACATTTTTGTCACACGAAACTATTTGTGTAACTATAATAAAAGTTTGAGAACTACTACTTGGCCAATCAATTGAGGAATAATTATGCAACTTTCCTTGTACTTTTGGACTAAATATTTTTTTCTAAAGTGAAAATAATTTATTTTTGTGTTAATCTTGTCATTTTTGTTCTAACTTGTCAATAGAATGTGTCCAAATGTATGATGCTAGACATATATATCCATGTCCACCAAGGACCACAGCTATAATTCCACATGAATGAAAGATATTTATGTTTTTTCTTGGGGTTGAGATGAAAAATATATGCTCCTTTACTGAGAGTTTGCCACATTGCAGTTAGTATAGATCCACAAATACTTCTCGAGTCCTTTTACAAATCAACTATACAATAAATTGTATTTGTCTTGGTCTATTGTTATTCGTCTAATCTGTTTTATCAATATTGCTTCATTCTCATACCTAAACGTTAAACTTCTTTAGCCTTATCTGGTTTAGATAAAATTCAGATTTTCGATAGATTTTGATAAAAGTCGATAAATCATATGATTGGAAAGTTGATAAAAATTGTGGATTTTATGAAATGGTATGATTGAAAATGAGTTGAAAAAAAAATAATAAGTAAAAGAATATGGGGGCAAACACAGTTTAGTTTGCCACATGGCCTATTAATATAGATCCATCGCCTAGTAATTCTTCAAGGTTAACTCAAGAACCATTATAGAACGTATATATGGCACGGAGAGAAAGAGGTGTAATCCTTCACGTGTTAAAAAACCGGTTGATTTGAATTATTAATTTTGAGAGGTTTTCCAAATTTCTTATAAACTACGTCAGATTTAGGACTCTTTGAATTTCGATATCTAGAATCTTATTTTAAAACAAATACGTTATTAACTAAAATAAACCATGTTTGAGCCTCATCCTCAAAATTCATTTTTTTTTTTTCGAAAACTCATTTTTAATCACATTTTTCCAATAAAATAATTTTACACATAAACCTAAAAATTTTTATTTAATTTTTAACATAAATTCCTTTTAAAAAATCATTTTTTTTTACAAAATCTATTATAAATAAATGGAGCTCATACAAGGGATATTCTTTTGATGTACTCGTATCTTTTCTAATTTGTGTTAGTGAATTCATATCATTCTTATATTAGATACTCTCTTTAGTCGCTCTCATGATTGGACTTTGCAAAATTGTCTCGTTCCATGAGGAGATGATATTCGAATTTTGCTTTGATAAAGTGAATGCATATTGATATTCATATTCCAAGTTTGTTTTGGTTCATCGACTTTATTCTTTGATATAAAGAGGGGGTTGGAGCTTTTTTTTTTTCTCTCCTTTTTATTGTGTGGAAAAGTAGTTAATCTTTCTAGTACCTTTGCCAAAAAGATCATTCTAAACTTGGCCAAGAAGGTGTACGGGTTGTGCGACCGCATAGGGTCCCATAATAATAGGGGCACCACATATGTAATAAATTGTGTATATTTCTATTTCTATTTTTGTTTTTTAAGAAATCCTTTTGTAATACTGATTTTTAACCTTTTGCCTCCTGCACTAACTGCACAAGATGAGCTGTTTAGTGGTCATTGTAAAAAAAAAAAAAAAGAATGATTTGAGAAATTAACATCGTTGATAACATGAAATAGTAGTAGGATAAGCAAAAAGAACGAGGAGTGCATCAAAAGTTATGTAATATCCTGTAATTGTTAAGTATCAGATTGCTTTGTATCTTCAGTAAAAGGTATCAATCAACAAAATGGGATGGTAGAAATGAATTTACATCAGATTCTCTGAATTTATTAAGAATAAGTATTTAATTTTTTGATAATTTTGTAAGGTGAATTTTGTACAAGTAGTAATTAGGGTTTCATCCAAAAAGTCAATTTATTAGGCAGAGTAACTATCCCAATTTATTTATTTACCTATTATTAAAGGTTAAACCCCAACTTTGAGGGTCCTCTACCACCCCGCCCCTAGAGCATTGTGGAGGAGGTAAATCGCGGGATGTGTCTCAGCAAGCCAGGATACAGAGCTACCATACTGGTACCCACAAAGAGTCCAATTCCAAACCTTGTAAGTGGCAGGAATCGAACCCTCACACTGCGGCTGCCAGCTCAGCAGAGACTACCTCACTCTTATTCTTTGCACCAATGAGCTATGCCCCGGGGGGCAAACCTTAATTTATTATTTATTTTTTATTTACCTATTATTAACCCTATGTTTTGTTGATTTGATTTTTTTTTTTTTCCCCTTCACTTTTTCCACCGTGTAATGCGGAGATGAAGCAATGAAGAAAATCAATACATTCACAAGTAGGAATTAGGTCCTCTAACTCGATCATACTTTATGGCAATAATCCTTTGAAATTGCTCCTTTGTTTCTCTTCAATAATTGTTAGTTCGATGAAAAAAAACTATCATGTCAAAATTAATTCAAACACTTTCCTTAGTGGCATGTGTATTATCATGTGGTAGGATTGCTCGCTCATCATACGGTTTCATATATTAATCTTAACGGTTAACATGCGACATTAATTTATGTATTCTAATCTTTAACCCCTACTTGATCATCATTTCATTCTAACTCTTTTTTTTATCAAACTTATTTTCAATCAGACATTTTATTAGATTAGCAATTTTTTTTTTTATAAATATTTCAATCACACATTTCAGGCCGTTTGGTATGGCTTTTGAAAAGTCAAAATGAGTTTTTAAGGTCCAAAAGTAGTTTTTGGATCTGTTTGGCTAAATTTATGAAATTGCTTTTGCCATGCAATTGATCCAATGCATCTTTCTCTAAAATCACTTTTGGATTAGGGTGTGCTTTTAAAAATTAGTTTTCAAATAAAAATTAAGGTAGCTTCTTCCAAAATTTCTTCTACAGGAAGTAAAGTCGTACCACTTGTACATTATGTAAACTTTGATATAATATTTGATTTACAAGTAGAATAATCCAAAATTTAAATTAAACAGGGGCATAATTACTGCAATGAAGACACCTTCACGTGTAGTAGGTTTCATCCATTTTGATTCACAGTTCTTCACTATTAACAAATGAAGAAATTTCAAAAACCTTCACGACGAAAGACGTAATCTTTCTTTTCAAATGTTTCATACTTTCTTCTTAGCATAAATTTCCCGTTTTGTCATTTTCTTTTATATTATTATTATTATTATTATTATTATTATTATTATTATTATTATTATTATTATTTTGTCTTTTTTTTTTTCCTTTATTTTGATTTAGATAAAAATAAACTATTTTTATTTTGAAAAGTTTATTGTATAAATTTATTTAATCTTATTCACTTTTTTGTGAATATTGATTTCTCATTTAATGGACAAACTAGAATTGATTTAATAAAAGATGAACTAAAAAATCTAAAATTAAAAGATTTGATGCAACGTTTTTGCATCTTTAATATTATGATAATATTAATTTAATTTTCTAAACTTAGTATGGGTAAATGTAAAGAGTACAAAATGCAAATAATGGAGAAAATGCTATTAAATCAAGCAATATAAAACGTTCATGAATTTTCACTAGCTTTATTAAATTCTTCTTAAACATTTATTTATGTTAAATTGTTAATTATTTGTCAATCGTATATGAAAAAAAATCATATAAAATAATTTTATTTTTATAACAATACTTACAATGTTATTTTATGACAATATTATAATGGTATTAAAAATTTTATCTAACTATACTAAATTTTTCCCAAACATTTATTTATGTTAATTATTTATTATTTCACAATTGTATATGAAAAAAAAAATTATATTTAGCCTTTATTTGGTGGGGATTAAAATCGAATTTTTAGTAAATTTTGCTAAAAATTGATGAAATGTGTGGTTAAAATTCAGATTTTCATTTAACTTAAAGTCAATAATTAATTTTAATCACACATTTGTTGAGATCCACAACTTTTCAACTACACATTTTACAATTTTTTATAAAAATTTACTAAAAATATGATTTTAATTCATCCAATTAGGGCTTACTTTTATTTGACAAGGAAATGTTTGAAAATGAGGAGTCTCCAATTAGGGGCTAACCTTATAGCATGTTTATGTAATTTGATTTAAACATAAGTTTCAAATTTTAGGTGATTTTCTTGTTTTTGTTGCACACCACATGTGCATGGATATCCATTTAACTTAGGAAGGGCGTCGATCCAAGTAGTCAAGTCTACATCATAATTAATTTATATTAGTTGTAGTGGGATGGCATGAGGGGGGGGGTGGGGGGTGGGGGGGAAGGCAAAACTGAAAGCCTGTNACCTTATAGCATGTTTATGTAATTTGATTTAAACATAAGTTTCAAATTTTAGGTGATTTTCTTGTTTTTGTTGCACACCACATGTGCATGGATATCCATTTAACTTAGGAAGGGCGTCGATCCAAGTAGTCAAGTCTACATCATAATTAATTTATATTAGTTGTAGTGGGATGGCATGAGGGGGGGGGTGGGGGGTGGGGGGGAAGGCAAAACTGAAAGCCTGTATTCTTTGTGTTTGACACGATTCTTCATCCAATTTGCACAAAAAGGAATTCTTCAATTGAATAACTAGTTGTAAAAATTATGTTTCTTTCTCATTGCAATTGTACTGATAAAATTAAAGCTGTCTTCCATTCAGACAAGTTAATGAAAATATTATCCCGTTGATGATTAAAATATTTTAATCGATAAATATATCATGGTTTAACCTTTTAGATAAATAGATTGAAATTCTGAATTCAAGAGTGTGGCCGCTACCTATTTATAAAAATTATACATTTACCAAACCTTTAATGTAAAAAATAAATAAATAATAATAAAATCTAACTTACACATGTAGAGCACATTGAAGCTAATTAAATTTTTAACAAAAAATTGTCTTTTTTTAACGGTTTAACTTTTAGATAAGATAGTTCAACAATTAGATGAATCGAGGACGGTAGGACATGGTTAATACGGTTGGACATGGAAGACAAATTTGAATCAACCAAGTTGGATAGTTATCGAGAACAAATAAACAAAATCACAGCTATCACACACAATATAACATGCCAAAAAAACCTAATTCCAATTTAAAAAGCACACGTCGGCCTACTGTTCAACTCATTCTTTAATTCCCCAGTTCATTTTTATTTATATTCCACAGACAATGACACCCATATTGCTTTTTCCGTGAAAACGTCCAGAAAAACCCCATAAAAGAAAGAGTCAATTTGGAATAATATGTTATAATCCAAATTATGTCAATCTCCAATTGAAAATGACCTAAAAATATTAAATCTTACCCATTCATTCAGGTGATAAGGCTAGAACAATGGTGATTTGAAATAACAAATACTGTTCATTCATTTCTTCCACACACATTCCATAACTCTCACACAAATTATTTATCAAAAAACGCCAAAAATAAAAATAAAAATAAAAAAATTGATTTTCTTACATGTTCATTTGTATTTCATTTCACATGCATGAATATTTCATTTGAGGTCTATTTAAGGAGGTCCAAATCCTATCATTGAAGCTCAGGAAGAAAGTGCAATAGTAAGGTGACATCCCTCTTAGGTGTTACTATACTATACTTCCACCCCCAATCCCACACCAAGAAATGGCCCCAGAAGTACCTGTTGATGTTGGCACTGGGAAAATCCCAACTGGGCTTGAAATGGGATATTCAAAGAAGGGTTATGTGACTTTTTTAGCTGGTAAAGGTGATTATGTTAAAGGAGTTGTTGGGTTGGCTAAGGGTTTGAGAAAGGTTAAGAGTGCTTACCCTCTAGTGGTGGCAATCTTGCCCGACGTGCCAGAGGAACACCGGGAGATTTTAAGGGCACAAGGTTGCATTATGCGAGAGATCGAGCCCATTTATCCACCTGATAACCATATTCAGTTTTCCATGGCTTACTATGTCATCAACTACTCCAAGCT
>CAIGRN010078394.1:0-12503 GCA_903798345.1 Fraxinus anomala
ATAGTGCGAAAAGAAGGCCCGGCTATATATATAAGGGACCATTATGCCTCTTATTATCATTTTGCCTCAAATAATTTGAGCCAGAAGCCGCTCAATGATTAAATGCTTTTAGATAGTAATTATCACTACCATGACCATGGGTTTCGTCAATAAGATTTGTTCAATTTATCATGTTTTTTTATGGGTAAGTAGTTTGAATGGGTTGGACACAGCTGGTTTTGTTACCCATGTGACCTCCTTTTTGTGTGTATTTTTGTTGATACTTTAGGATAGCAACTCGGTCCCAAGTTTGATCGTCTTGTATTGCAAGGATAAGATCTATAACCCCCACTCGTGTGACTTTGTGAGTGACTTGGTGCACTTTAAGAGCAAAATTTCGTGGTGGCACAAAAATTCACATTTGTTCATGCACAAGCAAGAGAGAGGAATGCATCAATGTTTTGAAAACTGAGATGACTGGTGGATTTGATAAGTAGAAATAGTCTCGAAATTCAATTTGGTTATAACTAACAACGGTATTTTAAGAACTTGAGATGCTCGGCAAGTGCAAAGTTAAGTCCGAACTGATTGAACCGATCACAGCTTGACTAGTTGTATTATTTTTAAAAAAAATTATTATCGAAATTGAATCTTGATACATGTCATGCTATGCAATTATTGTTGTGGTTTTATTTTTGATACATCTTGTTTGCCTTGAGTATAACTTGATTCGATTGACATTTTACTTTTTTCTAATATCAAATTATGGAATGCTTGTTAACTAGGACCTTTTCTTTATGCATGTTCACGTTATCCTCTTTGTAAAGGAACACTACCCTATGATGGTAAAAACTGAAAATAATTAAGGCATCTTGCCGGCGTACAATGACTTGGCCTACTTGCCTTTGTGAAGTATTAATCATTATGTGTTGAGGCTTTGGCTCCAATTTTTGCGAATAAGTATCAATTGGGACCTTTTGTGATTAAAAATCCATTTTCATCATCACTTTACAATCCGTTCTCTTTGCTCAAGATTATTTTTTGTAAAGAATATGATTAATATTCAATGGTGTAAGTGCTACTTAGGTGTTCTAAATCCACTAACTGTTATGAGAATTAGTAAATTAGGAGTCGTGTCTTAAAAAAAATGTTCATATCGCGAAATTCAATTATACGGATTCATAACTTTGACGACGTCCAACTAGCAACTGTGACTTTTAAGGGAAAAAAAGACAAAAAACAAGAATAGAAATTTGTTGTTATTCCTCTTCATCTTTGGCATTATACGAAGACTTGCCAAAAGTCTGTTTTAAAATTGTCATTAATCGGATATTGAGTGGAAAAAAATGAAGTGTTCACTGTTCAATTATAAATAAAAAATTATTACAGTTTACACGTGAGAGAGAATTTGAAGATATGAATATATAAAAAAATATGTATATGCGCGTGAATCCATAGATATGGAAAAATCTAAATGGATATGCAACTCAGAATTGGTCTTCCTGACTTTAAAATAAGGAAACATGCTAAACATAATATTTTGAAAAGGTCATGAAATTAACTTTGTTTATGCTAATTTAGAGGATTTATGGAGTTCCAACCCGACCATTGAAGTTGATTCAACGTTTCTTATCCTTATTTGCCGGCTATACACATTAAATTATTAATCACCTATTTTGTTATTATTACACGTTTAATTTAATATGTTCATCACAATAATATCCATTATTCAAAATGTACTTACTGTTAAATTATATTTTCTCAGAAAAACTTGAAGTTCCTATTTGGTGGGAATTAAAGTTAAATTTTTAATAAATTTTGATAAAAGCTAATAAAATGTATGATTGAAAGTGTAGGATCCATGAAATTTGAGGTTAAAAACTTAACATTGATTGTTAACTTTAACATAGATCGGTACCAAATAGGGGCTGAGTATTTATTTATTTTAAAAAAATATGACAAAATAAAATTTTAATGATAAAAACAAATAAAAGATCAAGTAATATGAAAAATGTATAGATCTTATATTTTACTTTTAAAAAGAAAAAAAAAATTAGAATTTATATATTTTAATTAATAGATTATCTTTTAATTTAGAATCTACCTTAACTTTTAAATTTATAGTTAAATATATGCTTTCAAAAAAGTTTTCTTTTACTTTTTGACCCTACAATGACTCACTAGTTGAATCAATCACCATCGATTGAATCAGTAACTAGCTAACTCGGTGCTTTGGCTAGATCAATAATCGGGCCTTGTCCGATAGCTATAATTTTATGAAATTAGATACTTTTGTCCATCTTGAGTACGTGACTAAAAGTTTGAACAGAGGCGCATAATAGCGTTACAACGACTTGGACGATTATGTCACTAATACTTAATCTACAATTATTATGAAAGATGTCGGAACCACCAGATTAAGGACCAATTGATATTTTTTATATATATGAGAAAGAGAGGGGAGGGGGTGGGGCCGGGTCTGGGTACCAAAGAAGAATGATGAGGAAGTGAAAAGGCAGCATAAAGCCGAAAGCTTAAACCGGGAAAACTGGAATTATTATATATTAAAATATAAAAAAAAAAGATGTGATTTTTTTTATTTTTTTATTTTACAAACGCAGGCAGCACACGCATGTATTGCTGTTTACTAAATGAAAATCGTACTATACACCACACACATCAAACTCATTCTTGCATATATAATGCATGCTCTTGTCTTGAAATATGAAAACCAAACTCCCACTCCTTCACTATAATGCAATGCCTCAATTTTGATCAACTTTCATTTCTACACTTGTTTTGTTGAGTGTGTTCTTTAATTGCTTTAGTTTCTTTGTGTTGTGTTGTGTTGTGTTGCCATTAAAATGGGTGCAAGTTGCTCCAAATTTTCATTCTGCTGGTGGCACTCTAACCTCAAGCCCTCTGTTCTTCAAGCCTCTGATCTGGGTAGGTATATTTAAGTATCATGTTGTATTTGGAGGGATTTTTGTATCTTTAATTTACATTATTGTGTTCTGTGTAAAATGGTTACAGAAAACGGGGAGAAAAATGAATTGCCAAGCTTCAGAGAGTTCAGCTGGGAGGAGCTGAAATCTGCTACAAATGGGTTTTCTTCTGAAAACATTGTTTCAGAGCATGGAGAGAAGGCTCCCAATGTAGTGTACAAAGGATTGCTTGAAAATTATCAGTGGATTGCTGTTAAGCGCTTCAATAAGTCCGCTTGGCCTGATTCTCGCCAATTCCTTGTTAGTATTTACCATTTTCTCATTAATCAGAATATCAACATCAGTTTCTGAGTTTGTGTTGTCGTGTTACTGTTTTTTCGTGGGTTATTATAGGATGAGGCTAAGGCAGTGGGGAACCTGAGAAGTGAGCGATTGGCAAATCTGATAGGATGTTGCTATGAGGAAGATGAGAGATTGCTGGTGGCAGAGTTTATGCCTAACGAAACTCTGGCAAAACATTTATTTCATTGTGAGTTTGTATCTATTACTACTACAGTATTACTGCAATTTACACTACATCTCGGACATGGATATTTATCAAATAAATAAAATGCTGAAATGTGTGGAGCCTAATCATATTGTATAGGTAGTGGAAATTCATGTGCTACTTCGTTTATTTTCTGATTGCATTCTTTTTTCAGAAAGGATTTAAGGCTTAGTCCCTAAAACAATAAATGGCAAATTTCATCCTGTATACATATGTAGTCAATTCTCATATACATGTTGATTTTGAGATCTGATTTGCATTAATGATGTGTTCTTGGAGATATGAAATCCTGTCGTGCTTTCTAGGCCAAATTGGCATCGTGTGGATAGTGTTCTAATATCTTTTAGTGGCTGTACTGGTATAGGGGAGAAGCAGCCCATGAAATGGGCAATGAGGTTGAGGGTGGCTTTGTATTTGGCACAAGCTCTGGAGTACTGCAGTAGCCGAGGACGGGCACTGTACCACGATCTTAATGCTTACAGAGTCTTGTTTGATAAGGTGAAATGTGCTCTACGTAAGTTTGCATTTTCCATCCAAAACTGAAAGTTTTGTGGTCTTATATATTCATTTATTGGTCTACAGGATGGGAATCCTCGGCTCTCTTGCTTTGGCCTGATGAAGAATAGTCGAGATGGCAAAAGTTACAGTACAAACTTAGCTTTCACTCCTCCAGAGTACTTGAGAACTGGTATATAATTGTGTTTTCTCTATGAACTCGTAATATTGCCCTATGAAGCTCCCAATACAGATGATGTTGTTTATCAAGGTTAAGAAGGTGCTCATGTGTAATTTGCATATATGTGTTATCTGGTCAATTAGTGTTTTTCTTGAACTACTGTATTAAGTTATGCAATAAACTACGTGTACAAATATGAAATGATATCATATATGCAGCTATTTAAGTTTAGCTTTCGGTAATTTGTCTCCAATGTTTGGCAGGAAGAGTGACTTCAGAAAGTGTAGTTTACAGCTTCGGAACCATGCTGCTAGATCTTCTAAGTGGCAAGCATATACCCCCAAGCCATGTAAGTTCATAATTCATGAAAAAGATTACAGATTTGTTTAAGAAATAACTACTGAATCCCTGAAAATTTAACCTGCTGCTAGCATGTGCTTCTTCTTCAATTCTGTGTTAATTCACTAAATGTTAACTGTTATTACTCTAGCAGCCTGCTAGGATAACCTTATAAATGAACTAAAATCTCACAATGAAATTGTTGGAATATAAGAGATCGAATCAAGGAGGAGGTGTTAAAGGAGGCATAACAAAAATGGTTATGAACTAACCGGTATTATGGCTATACCGGATTATAAGCATAAAACATAAACATATATACATACACTCTGTAAAACAGAGGAAGAAGAAAGAGATTAAGGCTACATTTTTAATATGTTTTCTTCATATCCTTCCATATATCTCATCTGATATATATAGATAGGCTTGGATATATTGTCAAAGATTTTTTCTACCAACTCATCTATCAACTACCATACTTTGACAATACATTTACTTGTACAATACACCAACTTTGTCTAACTTTTACATCATAACATAAGTTGGATTTTAACCAAATCTTGTAACCAAAAATATATTTGTTTGGTTGACAACAAAGTGTCACCAAAACTTCAACACTCCTCCTTGACACTTTGTTGGAACCATCAAAACCTTCTCTTAATGTTTCGGACCTTGCTTCTTCTCTTTTGATTTCTTGTTGATCTGATGCTGCTGCTGAATTTTTACCAGTTCGAGTTTACCGGATTTTAGTTTTTGCATTTCTCTTGCTTACTGGATTTCAAGATGAGCTTACTGGGTTTCGAGCTTACCGGATTACACACCATGCTTAGCCAGATTCACTCCTACTTCGCTAACCGGATTAAACTCTTTTTCATACCAGATTTGCTTTGTTTTTCCAGCCCATCCCAGATTCACTCACATACCGGATACCATCATTTTTCTTCATCACATATACCGGATTTCATTCCTTTTTTTTTGTCATTTTCAGCAACTTCATCTGCTGTTTTTTTCTTCAATTTTTCTGGCCCCTTGAGATCATTTATTCATTTTTGGTGACTTCAAGCTTTGAAGTATCTTTGTTTTCCATTTGATCCAAGCTCCCATGGTTGTCTCTTTCGTAGTTGATCAACTCTTTTTAGCATAGGATCAACCACATACAAAGAACTGTTGGACTTGCATCATTTCATTCTCAGTTTGGTTGCTGCTGAAATTTTTCGGATTTGAGAGCTTACCGGGTTTGCACCTTGCTAACCGTATTTGTTAGCTACCTACCGGGTTTCATTTGCTAACCGGATATGCACTTTCCTTTGCTAACCGGATTTACACTCCACTTACCGGATATGCACTCTTCTTTAGTAGCTTACCGGATTTGCAACTTGAACTTACTGTATTTGCTCCTTCCTTACCGGATTTGCAACTTGCACACCATATTTGCAATAAACTCTGTTTTCCTCTGTTTTCCAGCGCATTTTTCTTCAAAACAGCATTCCTTTCATTTTTTCAGGTCCCTTAAGAACATTGAAGCTCTGATACCATGTTGGAATTTTAAGGGATCTAAAGCTCTTTCAAGAGAGCTCTTAACAACAATGTATGGAGGAGGAAGTGAAGGATATACGGGTTATTAAACATACCAGTTATTAACAACATAAAACATATAAAACCTATACTAATTCACTCTTGTTCTTGACAGAACAGAGGAGAGGAAGGAAACTTTGATGTCTACATTTTTATAGACGATTTTTCACTATATTTCCTTCATATTTTGTTCATACAACTTGGCTCTATATATAGCCAAACATTGATAGATTTACAAAGATATCTACCAACTATCTATCAACTACTCTACTACCATACTTGACAATACTTTTGCTTGTAAAATACACAATCTAAGTCTAACTTTACATCACATCTAGTTAGACATTTGAACTAAAATATTGTAACTAAGTTACAATCCAAAATTACAATAATAATGTGACAACAAAATGTTTCAATTCCAACACTCCCCCATGACATTTTTGTTGGAACCTTCAAATCATTTCTTCTTCATGTTTCATCCATGATTGCAAGCCTTGAGATTTCTTGTTTTCCATTTGATCCAAGCACTCTTGGTTGCTACTCTTCACCGTAGTTGTCAACCTTTTTTAGCTTTGGAATCAACCACATACAAAGAAATTCTTATGTTGCATCATCAGAGTTTTGAAACTTTCCATTTTCATCTTTAGATTTGATTTTTTTGTGGAGAAGAAGAGCTGCTGGTGATTTTGCATCACATATCATGCCAGATTTTTGGCCTGGCATAGCTTACCGGTTTTGTCTTTTTCATTTGAGCTTACTGGTTTTGGCATTTCTCTTGCATACTGGATTTCAAGATGAGTTTACCGGGTTTCGAGCTTACTGGTTTTTCAGCATTTCCCCAGCTTCTTCTTCTTTTCTTTCAGTTCCAGGTCCCTTCTAAGATCATTATAAGCTCTGATACCACCGTTGGAATATAAGAGATCGAATCAAGGAGGAGGTGTTAAAGGAGGCATAACAAAAATGGTTATGAACTAACCGGTATTATGGCTATACCGGATTATAAGCATAAAACATAAACATATATACATACACTGTAAAACAGAGGAAGAAGAAAGAGTTTAAGGCTACATTTTTAATATGTTTTCTTCATATCCTTCCATATATCTCATCTGATATATATAGACAGGCTTGGATATATTGTCAAAGATTTTTTCTACCAACTCATCTATCAACTACCATACTTTGACAATACATTTACTTGTACATACACCAACTTTGTCCAACTTTTACATCATAACATAAGTTAGATTTTAACCAAAAATATATTTGTTTGGTTGACAACAAAGTGTCACCAAAACTTCAACAGAAATGCTTTCTGGGATAAAAATTTTTAAGTTTAAGCCTTTTGCATTCCCTCAGTGATGAACTACATTATATTTGAACTCGGGGTTGCTTTTGTTCTTACGATACTGTTGTTCCCAACTGACAAAAATTAGTTTGTGCAATTTAAAAATTATCTTGCATCTTGTGGTGGTTGCTGATGAGATATACAATCTGTCCACTCGACACTATTACAAGTTTTTTTCTCATTACATGTATGTTTATTAATAATTTCTAAGTCTGCTTGGTTAACCGTAATTTTTATTAGTTCGTTCCACAAATGAATTGTTCTGTTCATCTTTGGGAGGATTTAAATTTGAGCTGTGCCTCTTGGTCTACTTTCAGGCACTTGATCTTATTCGCGGTAAAAATTTTCCGATGTTCATGGATTCTTGTTTGGAGGGTCATTTTTCAAATGATGATGGAACTGAATTGGTGCGATTAGCTACGCGTTGTTTGCAATATGAAGCACGAGAAAGGCCAAATGCTAAGATTCTTGTCACTTCTCTCGTGTCTATTCAGAAAGAAACTGAGGTATGAACAAATCATAGAAATCACCTCTCTTGAGGCTTTAGTGCTTGCAAACTGTTGAGAAATTAATGAATAGTATCCTTCCCAATGAAGTTTTATAATATGGGTCAGAAAATAAGTATTTTGTTATTGATGCGACGATCAGGTTCCATCTCATGTTTTACTGGGCATTCCACATGGAAATGCCAACTTGACGCTACCATTATTGTTGACGCCCATGGGTGAAGCATGCCTGAGAATGGATCTAACTGCCATACATGAATTTCTGGAAAATGCTGGGTACAAGGATGACGAAGGAATTGCCAATGAGGTATGCATCTTCCTCTTCTAAATCCATGGCAATCTCAGAAACACTTTTTGTGATCTTACGAAGTTCTTGTTTAGCTTTTTTTTTCCATGCCTTCTGAGGCTACTCCTGGAACACATCTGGTGGAGATGGAGTAGGCCTATCCTATAGGATAGAGATAACAGCATATGGCTATGAACCCATTATATCGGGGGTTCGAATCCCTGTGTGGGACAACCATAATGAAATGAGAATAGAGTTTTCCTCTCGAGTAGGAAATCCATGATCAGAATAGTGGACCAAAAGCTATGGAGGATGTCCATTTATGGACTATTCCATCTACATAATTAAAAATTTTATGGCCTTTAACTAGAACTTAGGGTGCGTTCTGAGCAGATATTATATGTATCAGTTCTCAAAAGTGAAAGATACTTCCCGAGTTCTTGCTTCTACTTTGCTCAATGGTAAACTCAACCGTTCCTCAACAATCAAGCTCTAATATCATTTTGAATTATATCTTCTTGCAGCTATCTTTTCAAATGTGGACAAATCAGATGCAGGAGACCTTGAATTACAAGAAGCAAGGGGATGCTGCTTTTCTAGCTAAGGATTTCATAACCGCCATTGATTGCTACACACAGGTCTGTCCTCTATCTACATTTCCCATTGGTAAATCTGTCTATTCAAGGTTGATCCCCGGTTGGTAAAAATAAGTGCATAGTATAATACGGTCCTACTCCAGTACTTCATTTCATTCGAAGAACTTTTATGTGGTTGTAGAAAAGAGCCTAACAATTGTTGTTTTTCGTGTAGTTCATCGATGGTGGGACTATGGTATCGCCGACTGTCTACGCTCGTCGCTGCTTATCTTATTTGATGAGTGAGATGCCTAATGAAGCTCTAGCAGATGCTATGCAAGCACTGTTGGTATCATCTGACTGGCCTACTGCTTTTTACCTTCAAGCAGCTTCCCTCTTTGCTCTTGGGATGGAAAATGATGCCCAGCAATCACTCAACGAAGCCACAAACTTGGAAGCTAAAAGTAACAAAGATTCATAATCTGATATATCATGTGTTTAGCCTTTTCTAAACTTCCCATGTGATTGTCATTTTTCACCTTAATCTTCAGCTCTCTATCTGCGTTTTATTTCTTGTTTTCTCCATCCAGACCTCTTCAAGTGCGTAACAGTTGTCACAAGGAAAAAAATTTCTTCGGCACTACAGCAAAAATGGAAAGCTTTTCGATGGTAAAAGTAGAGCTTGAAAATGATATTTTTAGATGTGTAATTAGAAAACCAGGCAAATGCACACACCTCACTACAATAGGTGTAAGGTCTGCACGACCCTCTTTTTAGGTGTTTCTTGTAAATTATCCATACAATTTTCCCTTTTTTTTCGCATTTTTTTTAATTTTTAAGTTGAACCGTGTGGGGGCAGCGGTCTGGTGGTACTGAAGGCCCCAGAAATAGTGTAGACTGTAGAGACAAGCTTGCCCACAACACGACCAATACCAAGTTGGTCCGGTGTTCAAGGGCTCGAGTAGTCCAGCACATTTTGACACTCTTTTTCGAAGTAGATGTCCCCTTACCAACCATTGGTATATCATTTGCCTTTAGCAAAAGATACAGACTGTCTAATCATTCCTCTATGCCTAATTTAAAATCGAAATCTCAAAAAGTTTCAGGAAAAGAAAATGAAAAATATCCCACAACAATCTTCTTGCCCGTTTCTCTGAATCAGTTTTTTATCTAGAACATGGATTATAGAAGTGTGGAAGGGTAGGTTAATAGGAGCGGAATTCATTCAAGAACAGGTGGAAAATCCATAGATTCAAAGACTAACATATAGAAATGTCGCAGCTAACCAATGAATATGCATACTGCAAAATAGTCGCAATTTTTTTTTTTTGAAAGCCGAAAGCACAGATATGACTCAGGGAAGTGTATACAAGCGATAACTGAACAGGTACCTACCAACTTGTAAGTGCATTTTCACAAGTCTGCAATCACCTTCAGAGGCTTCCCCCAGTCTGAACAGTTCACAATATTTACGATGGGATATTAAAGTGGAAAAGCCATGATATGACAAAAGCAAATACCATGCAAGCAAGAAGAAAATTCAAAAACCGATGACCATTTAAGCAACTTCGACTGCCTGTAGCGAGGGATGCTGGAGCTGATGATGTATTTGTTCCAACGGCATTGGTTTCATTTGTTTGCTGTGCTCCCTCAGTACCATTTGGGCCAACAACATTGCTTGCAATTGAATTGCATATTTCGCAAGTTCTGGCAAAGACGAGTTTCAGTAAGAAATTTGGCAGTAAATATGAGAGAGCAAACAAAACAATGAAATGATGCTCGAAAACAAAGTTAGCACTGAAAATTTATCCTTTCTCACGAGAACACTAATACTTGGGAGATGGAAACGACAAATCACTTGGGACATGACATGACATGGGAAAACATTATTTTGAAAAAAGTAGGACACAAAATGCTACATATTCGTTATATGAAAATTATTAATCTATTTCATAAATTCAATATTTTTAACATAAATCATTGTCATCTTAAGGGAATTCATATATAAAATCTGGTGGAATGTAACATGACTTCTTCATGGAATTGATAAATCTATCAAGGATGGCCGACACTAGAATTAGAAAATTAGGTTTATGTTAAAATTTATTTTGAGTTTCGGAAACATTTACGTTTGCATCTTAGAAATTTCTGTACATCCAATGTAGGAGGCAAGAATATCACTTATGAAGATACCAAAGCTCCATACCTTCCCCCTTTCCCATTCTCGAATAGATAAACTTTGTATTGTCTATAACCAATTTGAAAAACAATTTTTTATCATCTTAGCGGATCTCAACTAGCTTTATATTGATAGGGATCCCAAAAAGGTGAGGGTTTCCTTCACAAGGTTGGCAATTATATCATTACATCTTCAAGCTTCTTATCATTAACTACATAGGCACTTGTACAAATAACTTTGGTATATAAAGGTACTGAGAGTAAGGACTAATTAAACCACGTGCCATCTGTCGTAGGGAAGGAAAGAAAATTTGCTGATGTACCACATGTTTAATAGATTTCTAGAGTGCAATTAATATACCAAACAAAATCATATTGCTGTACTTAATTCGTAGATATCGTCCCATGTATGGAACATCGTGTGCATAACAAGTGACAATACTTATAAGAATATAACCAAGTAGATTCAGCATCAATTCAATACCACAAGAAAATCATAACAATAATTCAAAAGGCAGGACCAGAGAACAATAATCTTTTCACAGAAAAAGAACTGAATATATAAAATCGCCACTTAGATAAAGAAAGAAAGAGAATCTCAAGAATGAGCTAGCAGATAAAATTCATAAAAGGATATATTAGAAAGGAATGGTTGGTGTAATTAGAAATTTAAGCAATCCTTCCAACTGCTTTATTCTTTTGCTTTAACTTTTGCTATCACCTCAATAATAACACAAGCTTCTTTACCTTTCCTTTTCACTAAACTAAATTTTGGTATCTGTATTATCAATGAAAACCTACCCTGTAAGGTATCCATAAAATACTCATTATTGTCAAAAGTGAAATGCCAACTCCAAAAATGAAAAGGAAATTAAACAGGACGTAATGCAAAGAATAAAAGTCAAATAATGCAAGCCATGGAAACTAGTAATAGTTATGGATTTAGTCCTAATCCCCATTTACGAGAGCAATAAACTTAAAAAAAAAAAAAAAAGATTAGCCGTGTTTCACTGTGAATATCCAAGGAATATTAGGTCGATTTGCAGTTCAGGGTAAGTGTACATTCTGATTAGGCTAGACTATTTAAGGACTAACTGCAGAAATCTAAAGAGGCATGGACATGGAGAGTCTAGTATTATACACATAAACCTTTAAATGCAAAACAAAATTCACATGATCAAAACAATTTTTAAAAAAAAAAATCAAGATTTTGGACTGCTCACTTGTTCCCTTTAATTTTGAACCAAGTCTCTGCACAATGCTTATGAGCAGCAGCCAAATCATCCTTACAAGAACACCCCAACTCAATGGCAACCCCAGAATCAGGGCTACTACTCACCAAACTCAAATGGCAAATCCTACAATCTCTCTCAACCCTCTCAAAATGCACCTTAATCTCTCCAAACCCACCATTTTCTATATCCACTGAACAATCAGAATCGGCCACTGATGAAGCCCTCCTAGAATCCGAAACCTCGTCTTCCAAAATCTCACCGCATTCAGAGCCACAGGCAATGCTGTAATCATCATAAGAGCCATCCCCATCAAC
>CAIGRN010078408.1:0-14561 GCA_903798345.1 Fraxinus anomala
TTTATTATTCCAAACTCAATGTTTAATTTTTTGAACAACATTACAACAAAGAGTCCATGGACCTCACCATGCTTGACAAGTAAAGCTCATGGGCAAGCTTGTAATCCATCCTATTTTTCTAAATTCTTATTTAGTAAAGTTGAATTTCCTTATTCTTTTCTATGTATATTTAAAAAAAAAAAAATTGTCAAAAAGTTAATCATATGACGTTATATTTAAATGAATCTATCATTTAATGTTAAGGAACTAAATAACATTTTTTTTTTTAATTATTCTACTGGTACATCACCACTTACATCCGGGTGTCCATAATGGACACCCGACGCCCTCCTATTGGTGGGGCGCCTGGGTGTCCGGCGCTCTCCTATTGGTGGGGCGCCTGGGCCCCCCACCAATAGGAGGGCATCGGGTGTCCATTATGAATATCCGGATATAAGTGATTATGTACCACTAGAACTACCGTGTTTTTTTAAATTTGTATATTGAGCAGTTTCATAAGAATGGCTTGAATTGCATCATTCAACTGAAAAAAAAAATTAAAAATAGAAAACCATGTGTAGATGAAAATAATAATAATAAAAATCACTATAATAATCAAGGATTAATCAATTCGTTCAACATGAGCTAATTTTATCGATTTTTGAAATTATATTTTTTAAAAAGAAGATTTTTTATGATGGGAAATTAAAAAAATAAAAAAAAAAGATGAAACTAGCCCCTGTTTTGTAGAAATTAAAATTAGATTTTTAGTAGATTTTGACAAAAATTGATGAAACGTGTGGTTAAAAAGTTGTGGGTCTCATAAGTTGTGTGATTAAAATTAATTGTTGACTTTGACTTAATATTTTAAATGAATTTTAATCAAAATCAAACATGGGCTAATTGATTAGGGGTAATTAAGTAAATTGCAAAATAAGAAAAAAGATTTGAAGTACACTTTCAAATTGCTGCGCCGTCCTAAGCCTCGGCGCTAAAATATGTAAACGCAATATTTGTTTTGTCTTCCTCTGTTTCTCCAAACGAAAATTTCGCACCATCAAAGATTCTCATCTCTCTCGTTCATTCCCAACAATATCTAGGGTTTCCTCCATTAAACCCTTCTCTCGGGTGATCAAATTTATATGTATCTATGCATTCAGACTTCAATGATTTCCCCTGAATTTTTCGTGCCGTAAAAAAACCATTTTCTCGAAAGAAATGGACGAAGCAATGGAGGAGTTCATTGAAGAATGTTTTGAGGAGCCTTTGGAAATTGATGAGACGTACGAGTTTGATGCTTCTTCTTTTTTTGACTTTACGAGGCCGGAATCTGATTCTGAGATTGAAGTGGCCGAGCGCTGGTTTGAAATTTCTGGAGATTATCCCCCCTCTCGTAAGCATTTCATTCATTTTTAATATTGCCGTGATTTTTTTATTTTTCAATGCATGTTCTTGCTTGAATTGCTTTGTTATTCTTAGGCATTTTTGGGATTTCTAAAATTAGTTTCTCCTGTTTTTAGGGAAGGAAAATTATTTTGTTTCTATTCGATATGGATTGTTACTTTATTTGTTTAGAAATGGATAATCCTGAACATAGTAATTTGAACATGATTAAGAAAAAAAGATTGTGTTTTCCTTAAACATGTCAGTAGTTCATGTATAAACAAGTTTGTCTGAAATTTCTGTACTTATCTTGCTTAACCACAATCAGGGCAATAGTACTCATTCATTTATTTATTTTGGAGGGGAAGGGTGACAGGTTTGGCATAAGGTAAATCATAAGTGGTTGAAACTAACATTTGTTTCTTCGTAGTGTTCTCTCTTCGCTGAGGCTCTGTTTGACCCCATTTTTTGGGAGAATAAATTTTATAATTGTGATTTTTTTGGAGAATATTTTGTCAAGAAGTAGGTAAAATTTTTGGATTTACGTGTAAATTTTTTGAATTTACATGTAAAATTATTTTATTGGGAGCATGTGTAGTTGTAAATGAGTTAGGGAAAAAATGAGTTTTTAAAGAATGGGGCTCAAACAGAGCTAAATTTTTTACATTTTGGTCTGGTTTTCCTTTGAATATTTAGCTTTCATCGTGAAGTTGAATTTGGGAAAGGTGTTCTCTGTGGATGTTGTGCATAACTCTTCCAATTCAAAAGATAGCAAAAAGGTGAATCCAATGAGTAATAGTTCAGATGTTGAGAGTCGACATGGTGTGCCTCCATCGAAAAAGAACACTAAAGGTACGCTAGGATCAATGCTACTTCTCTCTCACTAGGCAAAACTTGATGTATCCTGATGAAATTTTATTTTGAGAATTTTCATTTTGTTATAGACTTATTGGTTAGTGAATTGATATATGAATACAACGATGTGAGTCCATGTATTTCCCATTGCCATGCTGCTCTTTTTCGTGGATTCTTCTAGCCATTCAAAATTTTCCAGTTTTGTTAGTAGTGTAACATGAGGCCATTCAGCAAATTGCGTTTCAAATCCAGTCCACAAATTTACCAATAAAGTAGGTGCCAGAAGCTAGTTCTCTTTAACCTTATTAAGAGACAAGATCTTAAACATTTCGTTGCACTGAGTAGCTATACTCGCAAAGGAAGGTAAATCAAAGCGGCTGAGAACAATCAAGGCCACTTTGTTAAGCCTTTCACAAGTGCACACAGGCATGTCGTGTCTATGTTTTTTTGTTTCAAGTGATAGTATTGTGCATCTTTTACATGATTAAAGGTCCACGGGGTACTTTTCAGTGGGACACTTTTCACTTCTAAGGACATATTAAGCAGTTTCTTACCTATGCATTTTCCAACTTCGATTTTATTTTACTTTTCGTTTCATAATGACTTCATATTAACTTATGAAAGCCGAGACAGATTACTATAGGGATTTCTACACTTCTAATATTTGATTCTCTGCAGGAGCAAGTAGTCACATACTTCAAAATAGTGCAAAAACGAAAACCAAGTCAACTACTAAACTATGCCAATCAAGGAGTTCAACCCTAATGAGACCTACAGCTAGTCATTTGGCAAAACAAAATAAATTGGAAGATACGTGTTCGAGCTGTGTCTGTACAAGGTAACTATTGCTTGACTGGCCTTATTTTACAGCTATACAGTAAATGTTAACATACTCTTTTTTAGAACTTCTATTCCGTATTTATCATTTATTTTTCCTTGATTTTCAGGTTCCAAAAAAACACCATCAAGGTTGAGGAAAAAATCACCCAGAGTCCTCCCAGATTTAATAATCCTGCAACCAAGAGACAAAAACTTGAGATTGGTTATTTGCAAAAGGTACATTGGATCAAAGGTTCATATTTTGTGCCATAGAAATTTAAATGTTTTGACCAACTTGACTTCTCACGCATTTAATACTGACGTTAGATCACTCCTAGAAAATGAAGTATTAACCATTTTACGTAAAAACTTAAACTGTTAGAGATGATGACATATATATCATTTAAATCTAGTCTTCAACACTCCCCCTCCCCTCACATGTAGGCGGGAATATATTTTCCCATCAAAGATTGTCAAATGCATAATTTTAATAAATGTGTGGCGACGACACTTGAACTTAGGTCTTTTGCGTGGCTTTGATACCATGTATATTGTTTATATTAAAGGTTGCTAGGTATACTTAGATATAATGCTTAGTTTTTAAATGTATCCTTGCCTGAAAAGAGGAAAAATATTACCCAATTGTTAATGTCAATCATCAACCTTTACCAAACTCCTAAAATTTGATTTTAAATCAACCAGGTTGCTCATTTGAAGCATCAAAGTTTTCTCTTCCATAAGTTAACAAAGAAGGTACCAATTTTTTTACAGTACGAACTGTGTTATAGATAGAGGTGAATAAGAATTATATACCCTCTATAGAAAGCAGACTACTTTAAAAATTTTGCCTACTTTTTGATACGTAAAAAACTATTTTGTCTTCTCTGCTAATGAAAAATTGTGTTCATTCTGAATAAAAGGTTACTGTTCCTAAAGAACCAGAACTGGAAACATTGCTACGAGTACAAAAGCGGAGGTACATTCAATTTTTTTTAAAACAAATTTATATATTTTTTCATCCTGGTAGAAATTCTGAACATGACTGACGAATATAGTGTATGATCTTAATTTTCAGGTCCAAAAATAGTTCTGAGTCAAGTGAACACGAGAAACCAAAAGCATCCGCCTTTAGAGCATGCCAATCCAATAGAAAAGTTGGTATTTGCTGTAATTGAACACGCTTTTCTAAATTGTGACCTGGCGGTACACAGCTTGTGAATGATCATTTGATGTTGGGATCAAATCACCCAAGAATGCCACAAACCGAAATTAACAGTCAAGAAAACATAAAGTGCAGAAACGAAAAATGCAAGAAACGACACAACAATTGTTCACCCAGTTCGGCTATGCCTAATCTGTGGGGTTCAGCTACTAGCCCAATCCACTAGTGCACCAAGAAAAGCCTTCCAGTGAGAGTTTTACAAGTGGAACCAAATATCAGACCATATTAAGCTATAATCATAGATCGAACATAAGACCTCTTAGAGCTTCACCAAGAAAAAGAAAAAAACTCCACAATCTATCGCAGAAATCTCTAACAGTGACTAATCAAAATAGCCAAAAATAGACTCAAAACCACTGTTAACATATGCTAAGAAAGAGCCCCAAACTTATACAATAATAGCTCTTAATCTATGGAAGGTAAAATCACGCAGAGAAGAACCCTAGAATGAGATCCCCTTTTCTTCGGAGCCAAAACTAAGGAAAGAATGAAATTGAATAAATACCAAGAGTCCCTCCAACCGGTAAATAAGGCTCAAACAAATCACAGCCTTTGGATCTTGATCAACGGTCCATATTGTAAGAGAGAAAGCACAATCCAAGTATAAGCAAACCAGCTAATCAGAAAAGGCCACGTGGACTCCACTTAAAGAGTTGCAATTTTGGAAGCACGTTTTTAACTCTTATTTGATTAACAAGATTTTTTTCGTGCTTTCTGTAGATTCCGCAGGCTCCTTCATTACGCTTACACCAACCTAAAAAGAAGACGGAATTTCAAGTAAATAATGCTTGTTTACCACTATCCTTTAACGATCTGAATAGAATATTCAATTTTACATCTGAAAATTCTCCTCGCATAATTTCAAATCTCATTGTCCCTTTTATCAATGTTCATTAGGAGTTTCACTTGAAGACCACGGAAAGGGCAACCCAACATGTATCTGCTAATGTAAGTTATTGACAACTTGCTTTTGTATAATATTATTATTCGTACACAATAAGTTGTTCATCCAACTTTATAGATGCTTTATATTGGATCTTTGGAGTGTCTTACCGATTGGATCAGTTGGTTTTTTAGGCAAAATAAGTGTCAACTAGCTCCAAATATGCAGGTACCAAATTCACGTAAAGCTGCTTCTCGTTTACGAAGTGGTGGATCAGACTCAAAGAGGTCAGCATCTTAACATTTCTAAGTCATATTTGAAGGGACTGTACTCAAATTATATTCTCGTACAGTCTTCTTAAGCCGCCATTCTCTCTTCCATGATGCAGTTAAGCATTCCAACTGGCACCTTTTAGCATTTTTCCAAATGTTCATTTAGAATAACATTTTTAATGAAGAAAGAATGTAGTTGCATGAATTTTGTATCTTCGCTAATTTTGAGTTGTCTCGACTACACTACGATTTTTTACTACACGGTTTCTTAGTTTTTATAGCCAGTGGACTAATATAGGTATTCTAACATGGTTAACTGTTTTTCGACCAAACTCTAGGGATATCTTGAAGCCTGAGAAACGTGGCACTTTGCTTAATTCTAATTCCCAAAAGGTGGGTAGTCTCTGACTTTGGATGTTTAATGTTATTTCCGTTTCTGTTCTTGCACTTACTATACAACTACATTGTCTCTCCAGGTGTTTCCAAGTATGCCAGATGATGATTTCATTCAAGACATTAAACAGGACGTGAGGACCCTAACAGTTAATTCGAAAGTATATTTAAGTTTCTGAATTATTCATCGAAGAATGAATCTCATTATGGAGTTTCTCTGCTTCTATATCTTAAATCAAGATTCGTGTTGACTTTCTTCAGGAATTCAAGATTGATTCTGATAATAGTCTCTCACAGATTCCACCAATGGAGTTGTTCAATAAGGTAAAAGTTCAAGTACAATTACTTGATCCATTTATTTAGGAGTTCTATGCAAGTGAACAATGTTTTCGTGTTTATTATCACTCAACAATATCTTTTCTCCCCAAATTTTCAGCTTTCCCTGCGGTCAGATATTGAAACCAATGAAGTATCTCAGCCTAAGAAGCAAGTGTCAAATAAGGTGAGTCTGACATTGCTGTGGTTGGAAGATTATTGTTACTGTAAACGACTTGGATATAATGCTTCGCATGTTTAATGCAGTGTTCGGAGGAGAATGTCCCTGGTTCTTTCCAACCTGAATTCTGGGTAAGAAATTACGTTTTAATTCAAAGTTTAAACGACCGTTTAATACAGAAAACATAGTATTTCACTTAAAATGCAGAAATGTAATGTGAAGCCCAATCAATGCGGAGGTCAGATGAGAGTACCAGAAACTGAAGGATGGTCCAAAAACAGGTAGCATTGAAGTTATGAATTGACAAAAGATCTAAAAGCAAAATGGAAGCCTTTTGATCTTTAGAATAATTTTTATTTCTCGAATATTGTTTAATATTGTAATTAAGCCCCTGTTTGGTATTTATTAAAAATCTGATGTTAATCTCAAATCAAAATCAATAATTAATTTTAACCACACATTTCATCAATTTTTATCAAAATCTACACCAAATGGAGCTAAAGTTGATGTGTCTAGTGTTGGAAAAAAAGAAAAGAAGAAAACTGAATATCACTTTGAATTTAACATCAATATTGAACTGTTACAGACACTTGGGAATCAGCTGAAATCTTACGAACATAGCCAGTCGAGCATCAGAGGCTGTTGAACTTGGGAACCCCACTGCTATTCTGGCAATGTGAAGCTTCTTCTGTTACACTGAAATGTATTCTTGTCTATCTTTGGAGGAAATTTCTCAAGAAACTATTCTACAAGAAGCAGAAGCAAAACAGGGCCCCTACATACATATTTTACGTACATTTTTGTCTTGTTTGAATTATTTATTTGTATATTCAAATGCAACTGATAAACTAGAAATGCAATAGTTGAGGGTAAATTGTTTCATTGAATTCATTTATATATCCTTTTTCTTTTTCCATGTAACGATCCGTACGTACATATTCAGCCTTTGACAACATGTGCGTGTTTTTTTTATACTCTACATTGCGCAACGTGTTAAATTCAATGACAATAGAAGTCACAAGTACTGTATCATTAGAGGTCACATGTTCTACAATGCTTCCAGAAGCTTAACGGGAAAACAAAATAAGGTCACAATGAAGACACTATTTCTTTCACAAATCGCAGCAGATCGGTCGATTTGTTGTTATCTCAGAGCGCGGGATTAAAATTCATTACTTTATTAGAGTCCCTGACTGCCAGGAAATTCATTATTATTTGATTAAGTGGGTCCACTTACGAAAGAAAGCCAATGACAGGAAGACACGTCATACTTAGTTGTGATTCAGACTTTTTGACATTCCTCTCTTATGAAATTCATATTTGTAGAGATAAAAAGTTAAATTGAAGTCAACTATCAGTTTAAGAAGGTGTTTGGTGGAGAGTAAAATTGAATTATTAGTGGATTGTGATAGAAGTTTTTGAAATGTGCGATTGAAAAGATGTGGAACCCATAAAAGATGTGAATATTGATTGTTTGACGACTTAGATTAAAATCAGATTTTAATCGATCCAAACAAGCTCTAAATATATTTTATGAGATCTACAACTTTTCAATCACATACGTCATCAACTTTTATTAAAATTTACAAAAAGATAATACAATCTCTTGGATGTCGAAATCTCCAAGAAATTAAAATTTTATTTTTGATGTTTGATAAAAAGTAGCTTTTATGATTTTAATTTTAAGAATGTTGAAAGTTTAAAAATTTAAGCCTTCGTTTAGTAAATTTTATAAATTATTTATAAGTTATCAAACTTCATTTTTAACCATAACAGCATAACTTTAATAAATCCATTAGTATTATGCACTTATCAATCACTTAATCATCTATAAACGCTTCTAAAATGAAGGCTAATTTGATACCGGTCATTATCAATGTTTTAAAATTTAGATCATTTTCTACTCAAAATCTGAAAAAGATCAAAGTCAATGATCGAATTAAAATCGAATCGATAGTAAAAACAAATCGATATTTAGTGTGAATGAGTTCATTTGTTTCAAATAGTTTTTATTTTTCATTTTTCATGTTTGAGTCTGCACTCGTTCCAGATTTTTAAGATCGATGCAATCTAGTTCTAATGATATTAGATAATACTTGTCATGACAATAAATTAATAGAATATTAGTACGTCAAGTATTATTTCTTCGTACCCAGTGCAAAATAGCCAGAAATTCATATACTAGAGAGATTGAGAGTCCTTTATGAAATAAATTTTCACGTATTTAGAGCCTATTTGAGCCAAAAAAATTTATGAAAATGTATTTTAGAATAGTGTTTTGATGAAGAATGTATTGTTAAAAAAATAAGAAAAAGTTTTGTATTTTGATTTAATATTATTTTATTGAAAAATATGTTATTAAAAATAAGAGAAAATATTTTAAAAATAATATGAACCAGACAAGGGCTTAATTAAAAAATTTATTGATTTACGAGTGTGACATGTCTTTGGCACAATCTTCATACGAGTTAACATTTGGAAAATATCAATTTGTTAAAGAAAAGGAAAAAATGGAAATAAGAGGATTAATTCAAGGCCAACGAAAAATTGAATCCACTCGATTTGCAACGAAGCATGGTCGCCACATGTTTCTAGGCTTCATGATGAGTGTATTCCACTCATACTTTACACATCATCTAAATTTGATATTTAATTAATTTCTATGAGTTTTATATCGTTTTAATGTGCGTTTTGATATTGTGATATAGGTTGATTAAATTAAAGGAAATAAGCAAAAGTTTCCAAAATTGGACAAGAGAGCTAAATTGTAAGAGATCAAAGTTCGGAGGATTAAAGTGTAAATACTCAAAAGTTTTATCGAACCTCACAATGAAGATTCGAGAGTGTTAGAAGTCAATTGGATGAAAAAAGAAGTCAAAGTGATCAAATATAGGTAAAGTATAATCACACATCAATTTCCAATCACAAAAGTTATGTTCCGAATTTTCTTTCTCATATTTCGAATCATTTTTGGTATAGTAAACATTCGAATTGGAAAATGATATCCGAAGAACAGTTGTAGCCCTTTGAGTCACCTTTTTAATGCATTTTGAATCGCCTTAATCCGATATTGAGAGAAAACATTATGATAAAAATACTGAAAGATGCGCAGTGCTGAATTTTCATCCGAAACTGGGCGCCGTAGCGCCACCGTTGCTGAAATTCAACAGCATCTTGGGCGTCGAGGCGCCGTAAGGAGAGAAAAAGGGGTTTTGAGTTTTTTTGGACCATTTTCTTGGCTCAACACGACTCCAACCCTTCCCATGCTTCAAAATACTATAAATACAACATTTAAGACCTAATTCTAGGGGAGAAAACGGTTCAAAAGGCAAAGGAGAATTAAATACAATTCTTCAAGAAGGCAAAAAGAAAAACATCAAGAGATTCAAGAACGAGACACGGAAGAACAAGAGAAGAAATTGAAGATCTACATCCTAATTTTTCTATTATCTTCCCTATGTCATGAATTTTAGTATTTTCATAAATTATATCATGAGCTAAATTCATTATCTAGAGTTTGATTGTAGCAAAAAATTTGAGAATATAGATTGATTAATTTTAATTATTTCTATTAGATTTTCCGCATGTGTTTATTTGTATTATGATTTTAATGTTTTTAATTAATTGACCACTAGTTGAATAATTTGATGCTAATCAATTCTAGTACTCGAGAAAGGGGAGTTTTCTTTAGCTGTTAATTATGAGTCAATTATTATCTCGTATTCCTCTATTACTGTAAAACTTAGATTCAGGTCTTTGGCTAATTGATTTAACTTAAAATTGCAGTGATTGACCATATGTCTTCGTTGAGTGATAAAGAAAAAATCAAACGATTGACAAGTCAATATCAACTAAATTGATTAATTTTGATTTCGCATTTAATTAATGCCAAATTTTTGTTATGGAATGTCCTATAGACCACTGTATGAGAGAATTTTAGCCCCTGTTTAATAATTTGTTATAGACAGATTGCTTCAAGACTTTGTCATTTTGTCCCACCATATTTCCCACTGCGACGAATATATTTTGCTTTTACATGAAACGCATAGGGAATAGGGTGACAAGCCACTCATCGGTTCGATCTATGAATGGGTCAAACTCCTATTGAAATGAGTGGAGCTCAAATATCTTTTTTCTTTTAACAAGCACTTGCAAGTCGATTGCTCGGTTCATGGATGGCTTCACTCCACTCATTAGTTACATGAGATGATCGAGCGGAGTCCAAGTTGTGGACACGAATGGATATCAACTCATCAAAGAATCGAACCAGCTCGACTCATTCATTACAATCACTAATCAAGATATACAGCTATAAAAAGGTAGACCGTCACCGCTACCCAACTGGCATTTACAAGTGCAATCTCATTCTCAACTATTAGCTTTTGTTTTATTTCACAAATAATTGCGTGTTTGTGGGTTCTTCAAGTTTGCGCCCATGACGACAAAGCCTAAACTGCCATCATTGGCTCAATTTCTAACTTATCGTCATGCTTCAAATTTCAAAATCTGGCTGCTGGCGCCAGCCATGATGAGTACTAAAAGCAACCTTCTTTGAATTGTTCTCTCTAATATTTCTAAATACCAATTTGGCAATTTCAAGGTATGAAATTAAAATTTAAGTCAAAATTAATTTTGATCACATATTCTATAAGATTCGTAGTTTTTCAATCATATATTTCATTAATTTTTACCAAAATTTATTAAAAAATTGATTTTAATCCACACCAAATAGTAGTATGGACTCACACTCAAGCCATCTCTTCTACGAGGTTACAACTCAAAGTTTGGGTGAATATAGCCAATCATTCAAATTCTTTGGATTGAGTGCCAGAAAATACAATAATAGGAACATGATTTTTATTTTATGTCTATTCAATACTTTCCCTATTAAATCTAGTCAATGTTCAGTGAAGATTAAAATTTTAATGAAAATTGCGCATTTCATCAAATTATCCCAACCGCATTTTAATCCAAACCACTCGAACAAGGCAACAAGATCTATCCCACCAAACTAGTTGATAGGAGAAGGTTGGATTCTAGTTAAAATTATCTCATTTTAGGTATTTGATTCGAAAATTTAATTGAATTTGGTATAATGTGGATCTTCCTTGGTGGTGGTAACGTGTTAAGCAAAATTACCCTTAATAGCCTGATTTTAATTTAGTCCCTCAATTAAATACTCGTCTGTTTGCCTTCTCCAGCTGATAAAACCATAGTGAACGCGAGTCTACTGTCTACTCTCAACTGATAAGATTTAATTCCACTGTCCTCCGCCACCCTCGATTGCCCTATTTCTTCCACTGTGACCGTCGACGGAGTAATCACCAGCGACACTACCACTCAAAAGTTAGCTTCTAGTTCACGGCAAAACAGCCAACAAATTGTCGGCGGCAACCGCCATACACGACCAAGGCTGATGCTTCCCATTTCCAATGACTCATCTCCCAAACAACCCGCAAATCCAAAACCACAAAACCAAGAAGTTTTAGATCGTAAGAATTTGTTCAACACACTAAAACTCTACCTCCCTTTCCACCACCGCCGCTTATGGTTTTTCCTCGCCGTCGTCCTCCTCCAGCTCCTCCTCCTCCTTTCCGCCCCCTCTATCCCTTTGTCCCTTTCCACCGCCGGCACTCCCAACCCTTCCCCCATCATACAAAATCTTACTTCCTCCTCAACCGCGGCAACCATAATTATTACCACTATTAATAACAATAATCCCACCACCTCTGGAAGCTGCCCATATGGTAAAGTTTATATTTACAACCTCCCGCCACTTTTTAACTCCGAGATAGTGAAAAATTGCCATGATTTGAACCCTTGGAATTCACGCTGCGACGCTCTATCGAACTCGGGTTTCGGCAAAACCGCCACCGGGATTTCAAAAGTTGTCCCGAAAAATATAAGCCCTGCATGGTTTTGGACCGACCAATTCTCGACTGAGCTAATTTACCACAATCGAATGCTGAATTACCAGTGTAGAACCTTGGAAGCAGAATCTGCTACTGCTTTTTACATTCCGTTTTACACTGGACTCGCGATCGAGAAGTATTTGTTCACCAGCAATTCCACAGCACAAGAACGCGATCAGCACTGCAAGATGATGCTGGATTGGGTGAGTGATCAGCGGTACTTCATGAAATCAAATGGTTGGGACCATTTTATTTCCATGGGCCGGATTTCATGGGATTTTCGCAGATCGAAAGAGGAAGATTGGGGTTCGAGTTGCATTTACATGCCCAAAATGCGTAACATAACGCGGCTGTTGATTGAGCGGAACCCTTGGGACTACTTCGACGTCGGAATCCCTTACCCAACCGGATTCCACCCCAGCTCTGCCGTTGACGTCATCAATTGGCAAGAATTCGTCCGATCACGGCGGCGGAACACCCTCTTTTGCTTTGCCGGCGCAACAAGGGGAATTATAAAGAACGATTTCCGGGGGATTTTACTGAGTCAACGCTATAACGAGTCAGATTCATGCCGAGTCGTGGATTGTGCCGGGTCAAAGTGCGCAAATGGTACCTCGGAAATTTTATCCACATTTCTCGACTCGGATTTTTGCTTGCAGCCAAGAGGGGATAGTTTCACTCGGCGGTCCATTTTTGACTGCATGGTGGCCGGTTCAATCCCGGTTTTCTTCTGGCACCGGTCGGCTTACGTTCAGTATGAGTGGTTCTTGCCAACCGAACCGGAAAGTTACTCGGTTTTCATTGACCGGAATGAGGTGAAAAATGGGACCTCAATAAGGAGCGTTCTTCAAAAAATTAGCAAAGAAAAAGTGAAAAAAATGAGAGAAAAAGTGGTTGAAATTATACCAAAAGTTGTGTATGCAAAGCCCAATGAAGGATTAAAGGGCATAAAGGATGGATTTGATGTGGCTGTGGAAGGGGTATTGAGGAGAATTAAGGAACATCAAGGAGGGTATAAATGGAAATAAAAAATAGTTGAATTGTGTTAATTATTTACATTGGTATAATCATTTTTTTGTATGTTATTAACTTATACTTGTTTTATGTATTTGTAAACACATTTATACAAATTACAATAAAATAATAAATGAGTTTTTCCTTTTTATTTTGGTTATTGGAGGTAAATTATTGGAAGATAATGTCATTTGTGATGTTTCTTTCATAGGGGCACAAAGCAAACATTAATGTCCCTTTTCATGTATGTGTGTTTTCATGTTTCTAAAAATCTCTACAAGCTCAAACACCAAAAAACAAAAAAAAAAAAAAATGAATTAAACACTTAATAACATATTTGTATGTGTTTAATTGAGACCTATTGTGCATATACTGATGCTTAATCCCATATTATGCTCGTGGAGTTGTCATCTTTTTTATACAATTGTTAAACTTTTTGTTGGTGTTCAAGCAAAAATTATTTTATCTATATTTGATGTTGACTTATTTTGCTAGATTAATATGTTAAAACAAATAATTTCTCATTTATTGTTATAGTATGTGTTAACATCAAAAATAGTTCTTTGAAAATCGAGCACGAATTGAGAAAGACTCGAATTTTTGGAATCAAGGAGCGTCTCCTAGAGCCTCGGACCACTCGTAACACAGTGAGAGGTGTCAACCTCATAGTGCCTCAAATGCTAAACTCAATACAAGAAAGTAAAATAATTATGTATACGGAGAATGTGAAAATAAGTGATTGCATATCTTTAGTGAAGAAATAAGGACTACGAACATGTTCGGCAAAAAATATTTGCTTTCTTATAAACTAGGGTACCACAAATTGTGCCAAATAAGCTCGGAGCTTATGTAGCTTATAAACTGGGCTTATGAATTTTGGTCCATACAGTTGGGTTTTGATATCCAATAAATTTTGAGTAATGATATTAAATGGTTTGAATTAAATTTCATAGGTCTCGCCCGATGTATGAAATTATTATCGACACATCGATTTGTTAGCTTGACCCGAAAACAACTCGGGCATTGGAAGCAACTTAATTAGTTAACATTGTTCACGGCCTATTTACTTCTTAGATGATCCTTTTAATGCATTGGCCCACTTACCTTGAGTTAGTCTATTTGTTTGCCTATCGCTAAATCCCTACTATATTAAAAGAGGGAACCCACTATTTACTATTCATTTGTGAAGCATTTTTTTTTCCTTACTATATTAAAAGAGGGAACCCACTATTTACTATTCATTTGTGAAGCATTTTTTTTCCTAAATTGTCCCCATAGATTGCCTACAATTGTTGACTAAGGAAATACACCCACTATTTACTATTCATTTGGG
>CAIGRN010078414.1:0-23817 GCA_903798345.1 Fraxinus anomala
CAAGAAAATAGGGAGTCTTTAAATAGTCTCCAAAAACCCTAATTTAAGCAAAAGACCAAAATAGACATCCACTTAATTAAAACAATTAAAATGCGAAAGCTTAAATAGCCCGGTAGGCTGCATTAAACTGCGAATTTGAAACTGAAAACCACGTGAACAGGGGAACCCCGGTTGAGACGTTGTAGAGTACTGTGAGAAGTTTCTGAAAATAAATTATAATAGTCATTCTGACATTGGTGCAAAAAGTTATGACCGTTTATTTGAGACAGCTCGTTTTGCCAATTTTCGATCTAACTCTTCTTCGAACTCTAACGCCAATTGTCCTACATCACATAACCAAGCATACTTTTCATAAATTTATTATCGTACCATAAACGCCAATTGTTCTACATCAACTAAGGCTTCGAATGAAATATACGACGATAGCCTCACCATTCTGTGATATGTTAGTGGTGAAACGAGAACAAAATGTGGAAATGATTTTTGGTTGAAAAGGTAAAGATTTGTAAAATCAAAACGTAGTCATATTAATAGATACTATCATATTTTTTACTTGTCATAATTTTGGTAACCAAGTGAATGCGAAAGACTGTGCCTTGAGAAACCACGCCTTAAAAGACTTTTAAATAACTACGATCTAGCTAGTTAATAAACCCTATTTGAAGACTTTCAAGGTCATGAAAGCGAGTGTCGTGAGATGCTTTCACGATGAACACAACCGTCACATATTCATTAGTTGCTCTCTTCGCCACCTTTCTTCTTGTCGGTTGTCGCCATCAGTTTCTTGCCTTTATGATGGTAACAATTCTAAGACGTGAATGAATTGTCCACTGTCCGAACCAAACACGTCGTCGATTTTCTAAAATAATTGAGATTGAACAGTTTGTGTGTTACCAAATCATGTCCTTCTGTTGTAGCTTTATGTTGCACCAATGAATGCCAAGCTCTTTCTGGTAAGCTCACGATAGAAGCCAACTTTTGTGCACTATTTGCAGAAAACCTATAATCTTATAGCTTTATAGCTTTTGTTCCAATATTTCCATGTGATTGATGATGGTTGTGCCAATTATGGTCACTTTCTGGAGTTTCAATTCAACAGATGGTACAAAATGGGGATCACAAAAGAAATTGTGCAACATTATTACAAATTTACAAGTTAAAGTCTACAGTGCAGCAATCACATACTACGATGCCACACTTCGCAACTTGAAAGGCACAACACACATGATAAGGTTCAATGTCCACACATACTTATCCCATCAAGCACCAAGTACACAAGCAATTGCTGATCCCAAACCATTATATATATGATCTCCTAAGTACCGGTAAAGGTTCAGAAGAATGGTAGGGGCCTCTTTTAACTTATGCTAACCATTTGAATGACATGACAGATTATAATAGGTGGTGAGAGATGATGATTGATCACAAAATTGAGTAAACTTCCTATTATCCACGTCACCGGTGTTTAGAAGAGATGATAGTTGGTTACAAAATTGAGTAAACTTCATATTGTCCACTTCACCGGTGCTTAGGAGAGATGATGATTGGTTACAATTCTGTATATACATAATCTTACAAAAAAATATTTTCATTTTTCTTTTTTTGAAATATTACATCATTTGTCCTAATATTAGCCTGAATAGAAAGATGATCCTCAATCTTTTGTTATAGTTGCATAATGACTCTCAAACATCATATACCATCTAAGTCTCTATTGAATTGTAACGTGATAATCACGTCTGTTTTATGAAGTTAGATTTTGTCTTTTCAAATGGGATTTTACCTTAGCAATTTGTTGTGAGATACGTAACCATGATGGTCTCATAGCGATTTAACGAAAATCTAGTTGGTTTTTATCATTAAGAACCGATCATATGACTAAAATAAAATGTTAAGTATCAACTCCTTTTTAAAGGTGCGTACTACTCAAGAAATAGGTTAGGTCTAATGGTTCAATTTTTTTCCGTCTTCTGTAACCATGTCTAATCTTGATAGCTTCACATACTAATCATTGGCATTATCAATCTTGTTTCAGGTAAAAAGTAGGAGCTATTTCAATGGCCTCAACACGAAGGCTTAAATATTCCATTGTCACATGTTGTGTGGATTATATTATTGTGGAGTAGCCTGTAGCCATAAGAGTCCTTGGATACACAGGGGATAGTTATCTTTAGTGTTTATTATTTTATCTAAAAACTTAATCAGTTACAAATATCTTTTTTATTAATTTATAATATTATATTTTCAACACTCCCTTCCAAAGATTATGATCTCAACTCGAATAATTGTGTGTAAATATATTTGAAATCATTATGCAATCTTAAAAAAAGTCGACCTAGTAACTCCATAATTGAGTTTGTTTGTTTGCTAACATTTTATGCACTAGTAATAAAGCAATAAATCTAGGGGCCCACCCCTTGCCATACAAATGTATAGCTAAGTATGAAATTTGTTTTATTATGTTGTTCACATTATCGAAGACACCAACGGGTCATTTTAATTAATGTCGTGGCCAAAATTTTCTTGTCGATAATTAATTAGATAACAATGAAGGACTAGGTATAGCTGTCTAGGCTAGCTTGCATATAATGGAACGAGGTAAGCGTGAAAATTTGTATCTAAATACTATTAAGATTTGAAATTCCCTATTAAAAGATTAATATTGAATTTAGGGATAGAATTAAAAATTATGTATGAGGTGTGGAAGTCGCGTTTCATATATGGTAAACGTTCCAACCAAACAAGTTATGCTTTAGAGTTTCAGTTTCAGATTGAAACCTATTTTTTACAAACGTTTGAATTAGAAAAATGATATTTCTAATAGAATCATTGGGGAGGCTTTATTGGGTTTTAAAGAAGTTGATGGGGGCCGTGGAAGTCACGTTTCAAATATAGTGATTTTTGTGAGTTGCAATTTTTTTTAATATTGGTAACTTACCACGTGGAATTTTTGTGCCAACATTAGGAATGAAGAGAACAAAATATAGCGGATGATGAATGAAGTGCAACATTTCAAAGATGAGTGACCATTGGGAAATATTTTGAAGTTCGATGAGTGAACTGTGACAAAGTACAAGTTGGATGAGTAATGAAACAATGGTTTCGTTGAGTTGCCATTTTTTTAACGGCCGTAACTTGTTCGTCAAATTTCCGTTAGCCATGTCGTGAGTAATGTAGCCGATTTTTGAGGGTGATAGACGGAGTGCAAACAGACAAAATTCAATGAGCACTGTGAAACACTTTAAAGTTTAGTGAGCAGCCTGTGACCATGATATAAGTTGGGTGATTATTGAATTAAGATCATAAGAATTTTTTCTTTGCTTTATATATCAAACTATGAGCTATTTATAACTAAATTTGTGGTTGTGCACATGAGATATGTTGGAATTTACGGAGTAATTATTTATAGGTGTGAATTGAAATTTTTTCCAATTAGTGTGATGGCTAGTAGAGATTTTTCAAATGCAAATAGTGCATATCAAAGTCAAGTTGTTTCGAATTATTTGTGACTATTCCAGAAAGTACATTACAGAAAGTTATAACCTTTGATATGGTGCAATTTAGATCATTAAAAATGAAAAGGTGTTATATAATGGTCTATATTAATTTATGTCAAAAGATGCCATCATTTCAAAAAGGCACTTAAAAATCTATAAATAAGGACCCCTATTTCAAATTTTTGTACACCAAATCAATTCAAGAAAAAATGTTTTATAAATTCTCCCCTCTTCAAAATATTTTTTTTATATTATGAAAAGTAAATTCCCAATTAATTTCAAAAATAAAAACTTTGTTCAAGCAATTTTAGTTTGTGTCTATTCCGTTCGTAAAGAATACTATCCACACTTTGACTCTCCTGAAAAACTTAATATTGTGCTATTTTAATTTTGAAAGAATTTTCATTTTGGGAGACATCCATTTGATACTATTAGCACTAGTGTAGAGGAAAAATCTACTTAAAAAGATTTGATTTTGCATATCTCGCTTTATTTCACCTCCTCCTATTTTATACATTTAAGTAAGTCATGATTTGATCGTATTTGATGCATATATCTTGGTTTCAGTAAGTTATAATTCTATACAGAATTTGAGGTCTGATGAGTGTGTTTCACTCATCATATTAATGCTACTTAATTTTGATATTTCGTTTGATTCTTAGAATTTTAGAATGTTTTGATTTGTGTTTTCGTGTTATTTTATAGGTTAGGTAAAGTAGTGTGAATGGTTTAAAATTTGTAGAAAATAGTGATGTAAGCATGAATCAAGGAGAAATTGATGTTGATTTGGTGAAACTTGATAATTTGAAGTTAAATTGAAAGAAAGAAGTGAATAACAGCAGAAAAGGGCAAGATACAAAAACTAAAGTTACACATTCAAAAGTTGTATCGGACCTCACCATGAAGATTCAAGAAGTTAAGGGTCAACTGGATGCAATTGAAGTAAAAAAGGAGTGAATATGATCAAATTTTTTTCATAAATCAATTTTCAACCGTATAAATATGTTCCAAACTTTTAGCCAGAGATTGAGACCCATTTTTGATATAGTAAACATTTGAATTAGAAACAAGTTATTTCTTGTAAAGTTGTACTTATTTGAATTATCTTTCTAACACATTTTGAAACGCTTCAATCGAATATCAGAAGAAAACGTTATAATAAAAATATTGAAAGATACATAGTGCTTATTTTTTACCCGAAAATGGGTGCCAAAATGCCACCTTAGTGGTAGCGCCAACATACTGGGCACCCCAGTGCCCAGTCTCGGGAGAATAGGTAAATCGTGGCGCCGAGGTGCCCCGATTGTGGCACTGAGGCACAACTAGACGACTAGGGTATTTTATTTTCCTTGGACTTCTTTTCAAGCCCAATTCGATACCAATTTCTCTTGGGACTTTAAGATGTTATAGTTACCAATTAAGTGGCTCTTTTACAACTACAATTCATCAAGACAAGAGCAATAAATCAATCAAGAGATCATGAAGAACATCAAGAAGAAGACCCAATCAACTCCAAAATTAGTTTTTCTTTCTTTTCTTCTCTATATGTTTTCTATTATGAATTTGATAGCTTCTATTTCATCTATCATGAACTAAACTTCTAATTTAGGGTTTGATGTAACCAACTTGAGATTATGTTTTAATATTATGTAGTTATTTCATTGAAATTTTCCATTCCGTTTGTTTGTGCTGTTTATTCTCCGTGCTTTCAAGTAGTTGGCTACTAATTGAATGATTTGATACGTTAAATTTTGGCACTTGAGAAAGGAAAATTGAAGTGTGATATTAGAATAATACAACTTAGAAAATTATAGGTTTCGAGAGAAAGTATACAATGTTTGAAGTATGTTGCATATAATAACCATTAACTTGAGAATTTTTAGATTTTAATTTGGAATAGAGATATTGAAATTGAAATATAGGAACAGTTTCTATTGGAACTTCAAAATGTTATAGATACCAATTAAGAGGCCATTTTACAACTACAATTCATCGTGGTAAGAGAAAGAAATCAATCAAGAGATCAAAATGAACATAAAGTGAAGGTCGAATCAATCAGTTTTTTTCTTTCTTTTCTTCTCTATATGTTTGGATTATGAATTTGATAGATTCTCTTTCATCTATCATGAACTAAACTTTTAGTCTACGGTTTGATGTAACCAACTTGAGATTATATTTTAATTATATTTAGTTATTTCATTGAAATTTTGCATTCCGTTCATTTGTGTTGTTTATTCTCCATGCTTTTGATTAATTGACCACTAATTGAATGATTTCATGCTTTAAATTTCGATACTTGAGAGAGCCAAATTTAGGCGTTATCTTAGAAATAACACAACCTAGTAAATTATAGGTTTCAAGAGAGTGTATAGAATCTTTGAAACATGTTCCACATAAGAACCATGAACTTGATAATTTTCTAGATTTTAATTCTGAATAGAGATATTGTAATTGAAATATATGAATGTTTATATTTGGCACTCGAGAGAGGGGGTAGAACTAAATTAAGGTTATTGATCATAAAGTTTGGAAAATTGATTAGAAATAATTATATAATTGAGAATCATATTTGATAGTTATATGAAATTATAATCATATGATTTCTCACATTGTCAAATTCTTAAAACTTGCATTTGTTTGTTGAATTTGTCATCATATTCACAATTCGATTAGTTAATAACATTGATTCTAAAACTCAATTTTCTAGATAAAACCCTTGTTTGAGCCCCATTTTATCAAAAAATCATTTTTAAAAAACTTATTTTCAACCACATATTAATATAATAAAATAATGTTACACGTAAATTGATTTTTTTTTTTTTCATTTTTAACCACACATTATCCAAAAATCAAAAATGTATTTTTTTTTTCTCTCAAATAGAGCTCAAACAAGGGTAAAATAAGAGCTAAACAATTATAGTACTTAGTATAGATTGAATATCTGTCTCTATAAATTCGACATTCTAACTCCATTATTATATTACAAAACTTGACATTGCATATGGGTAACAAGGTCATATAGCCACCTTATTCATCCAATGTCAGGACTGAACTGTGGCACGACTTGGGGAAGAATTTAATGAATCCACCTTTTGTGAAGAAACGAGTTGGAAGACCGAAAAAGTTGAGAGCAATATCACAAGATAGATACCTCCTGGAGTGAAGACATCACAAGGACTAGCATGAAGATGTCACGTAAAAGATGCGGGGAGGCAGGTCATAACATGACGACTTGCAAAGCTAATCTGCCTACAAATCAACAAACACAGCCAGAGAAGTCAAAAGGCGAGATAAATGTATTAACTTCGACTGAAAAGCCTCCATAGAAGAAAAATTCTAAGGAGAAAGGGTGCAAGGTCTTGAGTAATGTAATCAAGGTTTTTTTTTCCTAGTTTTTTTAGTGAAAAAATTTTAGTCAGTATTTGCCCTATAAAAATTCTAGTAATCAGAAATTTGTTAGATGTTAATGAAGTTTTTTTTGGTATTAAACATCATGTATTGCTGAATTCTGATTTTTTTTTAATAAGTGCTTGTGTAGAATAATTTGGTCTCAGTGTGTACTAAGAATATACATAAAAATATAGGACCTACATAACAATATATTTACAAGGTTAGGGACCTTTGTTGTATTTATGTTTAAAGGTTTGGAACTACTGTTGCAAATACTTACAACAGGTTTGGGACCATATCTGAATTACTCATAAAAGGTTTGGAACTTCCGCCGTACTATTTACAAAAATTGTTAATGGTGGAGAGAGAGAGAGAGAGTTTTTTCCCCTTTTTGTTAGGGCATAAAAAATAAGAGAAAACCAACAGTAGACTTTTGAAAGAAGCGAGAATAATGATGCGATCATTTTACCCTTCGCTTAATTAGTGAGAATGAGTCAAATTTTTAATTTTTTGCTCAACCAATGGAGGAGTGGACGGATTCCATTGGTATGTTCTCTAGATGCAATGAGATTAAATATTTGGGGCTATGGGTATAACAAACTAAGTTTAAACAATTTTAAACTAATGAGTATTAACATTTGTTTTCATTGAAGAAGTAAATACAGCAAAATAGATTAATAGAATAGCATCAATTAAACTCAATTTATATCATAATTTGCTGAACTTATTAAAATTCTAGATAATTGCATAGAAAATAACATCATCCGAAATGATTTATTTATTTAAATTTCAAAAGGTTTCAAATAAATCTTATTAGATTAGAATTTGAATGTTTAAATCGGATAGTACTGAATGAATCTGTCTCGCCTTAAGTGGTTACCTCACATCTTCTAGCTTTCATCATCTGAAAGTAAGGGAAGATAACGTGGAATGAATTAATGCTTAGTAAACAAAGCCCATGCATATGATGCATACTTATGATATGCATGCATTATTTGAAAATAAACAAATTTTCTATTATGTATCCCATTTCTTTTATTTCTTTAAAAACATTAACATTAACTTTTTGAGCTCGATTTAGTGTATTGCCTAACCAATCAGAATACAATGGGTAATTAATATTTGAAACCCGATTCATTCTACGAGTCGTATCGCAAAATGGTTAATATTAACATTGGTCAGGTACGCCTGTCCCCTACTCCCCATTTCCCAATTACACCTTTCATGACATAGACACACACCTTGTAATAAAAATATTCGAGATACATATTTCTTTAAAACATTCCTTGACCCATTAATATTTGAAAACTTTTTACCTCATGAAACTTCATACATGTTTATGAATGTATTATCATTAACAAAAATATATTATGAGAAACATAATAATCATATATCATGTTCACATAAGAGCAATATAGATAATATGTTTATACATTTAATCAAGTGAGGTACGCATGAAAATAGGATGTGGTTTTTACTTACCTTGAATTCTAACAATTTACTTTTCGAATAGCAAGTGAAGATGTCCCTAGTAACCCACGAAGTCAACGTGCCAAAATCCTAATTCATATCATAACATTTTCCTATTAACTTATTTTTAATTATATTATTATAAAAATGTATACACAAATTGACACAGGTTTATATTTAAAATTACATTGATCTATGTACGCACACGTGACCTTCATTTACCTATACTTACATACAAATACACAATATATGTGCACCACTCTTATAATCACACAAAGATACACACAAACTCACACACAACACAATAAAGTCAGGCAAGAAAAACTAAACATAAAATGCCTTGATGCTAAGAAAAAGTTGAATCAATGTGAGCAATTTACTTATTTTATTCACTGCCCAAACACAATTTGAGAATACATAATTTATCATTGTCTGTCTACATGTATAAATAGTTCTTAAATGATGAACAGAGTATAATCCCTTTTTCTTTTTAAACGTTGCCCAAATAGATGAAGAAATTTCCCATATAGTAAAATATATACACCAAGGGGAAAGGCCAATTAAATCAAACCAGAAGTTGTTTTACATTAGATGTCACCGATTTATGTTTAAACATCACAAGTGTGGGCAATGTAACTTAAATAAATGGGCATGACATCTAAATGTACTGGCTAATGACATGAAATTTGTAACTAAATTCACAAATGATAGAAATAAAATAAAAATTCTAACACCTTCACCAAAGATGCAGAGGTAGAAAGAGACGCCAAAATAAGTTGGGAGATTGTACAGTTCATTTGCAAGGAAGTGTATAAATAGAACAATCAACGTTTAATTTAATTATTTTTACTGTGGCATAAAATCTGTTACTTAAGAAATTAAACATCTAATTTTCCCTATTAACTTAGTTACCATAAACTTAATTTATTAGGTTACTAAATTTCCATTATTGAATACCTAGTAATTATTTTCAATAAACTTGCACCAAAAATGTGTCAAAAGAAAAGGAAAGGAAGTCTTTAGGTTCAATTAAGCATGACTAATCTTAAGTACAAAATAAAATAAATTATATAATTAATTCGAGCTTAATAAAATTATAAGTGGATCATAATTAAATTAAATTAAAAGACACATTAAGTGTCAATGGCGTCTAAGTTACATATTATTGAAATTTTATTGAAATTATATGCATCTTAAGTTTTGAATTGCTAGGCATGTTGATTGCTTAGAGCATCTAAGGTACATTCCATTGCAATAAATATAATTACTCATGACTATAAAAATTATAATTAGTCACGGCAAAGATATTCACATTTATTAAGCAATAAATATAATATTAATAATAATCAAGACAAAAATGATAATAAGAAAAATTAAGTATGCAACATTACAATGGGTGTAAAAATGAAAGATTTTGGTATAGTATGCAACAATTTGAAAGGGTTGGAACCCCAGTTGCAATTTTTCCTTATTTATAGGTGTGAATTAGAAAAGTATTCAATTTGTTTAATGATTAGTTGCGACTATTTAATTACGAAGAATGCATATCAAAGAGTGTTTCGATTGAGTATGCCTATTCAAAAATATATATTATAAAAATTCTTGATTATGGTGCAATCTAGACCATTAAAAAAGAAAATGTGTGATCAAATGGTCAACATTAATTTATGTCAAAAGATGCAACAATTTCAAAAAGATACTTGAAAATTTATAAGTAGGGACCCCTATATCTAATTTTCCTAATACAAAATCAATTCAAGCAAAACAATATCTACATTTTCCCTTGTATTTCAAATATTCTATTATTTTTATTTTGCTGAAATTAAATTTTGAACGAGTTTAAAAAATAGCAATTTTATTCAAGCAATTTTAGTTTGGATCTATTTCGTTTAGGAACAATACAGTCAACACTTTAGTTTATTCGACAAAATTAATATAGTGCTATATTAATTTTGAAAAAATCGTTGTATCTTGAAAGACGGATGTACATTTGATCCTATAAGCACTAACATTGGGGGAGAAATATATTTTAAAGAGATTTGCATTTGCATACCATACATTGTTTCATCTCATTCTAATTTCTGTGTTTTAGTAAGTTGTAATTTGTGCATTCTTTCATGCACATATCTTTGTTTCGATAAGTCAAAATTCTGTCCAATATTTTACACTAGTAATTTTCATTTTTTATCGTATTTGCATGTACGAATTTTCGATTAAAAAGAATATAATTATTCATTAATTATCCAAAAAGATAAACTATGCATGTTCGGCTAAACATAAATACAAGTAATATTTATTTATAGTGTTTGAAACAATTAATTAGAATTTTTATGTTGAGTAAAAATCTTACTTATTTTTAAAGTAATCCTTGCCTTAGTGTGAAAATAGTTAACTAGTAACTTATTTATTTTTCAACAACGATTTTTTTTCTTTATTTTAAAACATGTTATTGTACATATAAGTAAACTTTTTAAGCTTAGCTAAATGGGTTGAAGTCCCATAAGTTGAAGCAATCAATGCCAAGACGACTCTTTAATTTTGTCTAATCCATGAAACTTATTAGGCTTATATTTAATTGCACGATGCTGAATTCGCTGGCAATTGCTTGGCATGTCTTATTCCAAAAATAGTGTGTTTGTAGACTATGTAATGCTGAGATATTCTGAGTGGGTTGGCAAAGTGAAGTACAAATTGACAAGAGAACATGGTTGGAGACTTGTATATGTATTGATGTAACTATCAATTTTAATTAATAATTAGGGTCTAGGTGATGGGATTGTAATAGAATATTAAAGAGATGTCGATATTCTCCTGCACAAATAATAAGAGAGGCACATGCCAGTAGCAGCATCAAAAGAGCCCTTTCTCTACTTTTCTTTATGGGAGTTTTTCTTCCTCTCATTCCCCATATCTTGTGGTTCAACCATCCCTTTCTTATCACATTTCAAGCCCATTCTTTTCATCACTAAACCTTGTCACATCAAGCTTTATCTCCCACGCCAACGCACTGGGGGCCGGGGAGGGGGGTGTGGGTGGGTGAGGGTTGAGGTGGCATGGAAGGGAGTAGTTGTAGTCTTGACTACGTGTATACATTTTCAAGGAAATATTTTTCGAGCACATGCAAATATCTGTGGATAGAAAGACTCGTTCTTGATGTGAATTCTTTATTTTATTTTTAACCAAAACATCATCAAGGCCTTGGCGGGGTTTAAGGTTTTTTTTATCTCGATTCCAATTCATTCTTGAGGAGCAATTACCAGTAGGTTTTCTTTTTGAGAAAACACTTAGGGTTTAAGTTGTAATATATTAGTTAGGGATTTATTTTCTAAAAATCAAATTGGTGAAGTTCTTTTGATTGAAAAAAAAAATAATAGTACTCGTTAGTTTCGTCTCAATTTGTACTTACTATGTCATTGGATAAATTATTGTTCAAAAAATAAAATTTAAATACTTAATCGTTCAAATTTATCCTTAATTGCCGAAAATCCACATATGATGCCTCAAAATTCAAGTGGTCGGTATCGGATTTTGGAAGCCCTTTATTTGTTGCACCACAAGTTAAATTTTCTCACAACCCCTACACTCTATCCTTTAGATTAATATAGAAAGTAACTTTCATCGTCACTACTTATTATCTTCAGTTTATGTGATAGTAGAACAATAAGTAATATTCATGATCGCTACTAATTATCATTAATTTATGCAATAGTAGAACAGTAATGATAATATGATTATTCATAAAAAAAGAGTGATGATGAATATGAGCAATATTCATCATCATTACTTTTTATCATCAGTTTATATGATAATAGAACAATAAGTAATAATCATCATCGTTACTGATTATCATCAGTTTATGTGACAACAGAAGGATAATGATGAATATCGCTATTTCTGACTAAAGACTTTATCCCATTATTTGTTCCATTTTATTATAGCTAGAGTCCCCCGTTCCCCACTTCAAAGATTCCAATGACAATCCAACAACTTTTTCAAGTACTCTTTTATCCTTTCCCAAACGGTTCCTATATATCTCATTTTTCTCAAACTTTTCACACACAAAAACACAGATTTTTTTGCAAACCCAAGTAGTGTAACCTTAAGCAACAAAACCAATCTTCCTCATGCCAACAGTTCGTTCTAGTCCATTCCACCAAATGCAAAACCCTTCCTTACTATCATTCCTTCAACGAACCACTCATTCCGGAAGCAAGAAACCGAAATCCGGCAGCGGTGGCGGGCTTGTCCGCATGTTCAAACTCCTCCCCATGTTAACCACCGGCTGCAAAATGGTTGCACTCTTGGGCCGCCAAAGAAAGCCTCTACTAACAGATGGCGCCACCACCGGGACCATCTTCGGATATCGTAAAGGACGAATAACTTTAGCCATACAAGAAGATCCTCATCGCATGCCGATCTTTGTCATAGAACTTCCTATTCTCACAACTGCATTTCAGAAAGAAATGGCATCGGACATACTTCGAATCGCCCTTGAAACCGAGACGAAGATCCACAAGAAAAAAGTCTTGGAAGAATTTGTGTGGGCGGTTTATTGCAATGGTAGAAAATTTGGGTATTCCATTAGGAGAAAAAATATGACAGATGATGAACTTCATGTTATGCAGCTTCTAAGGGGAGTTTCAATGGGTGCAGGTGTTTTGCCAAGTCCATGGGAGAAGGAAAAAACAGCAGCTGATGGTGAAATGACATATATGAGGGCAAGATTTGATAGGGTTGTGGGATCAAAAGATTCTGAATCATTTTACATGATAAATCCAGATGGTGCAACGGGACAAGAACTTAGTATTTTTTTTGTAAGAAAGTACTAGGAATGTGTAATAATAATATCCTATTAATGTGAAAAAGTTGCTCTTGATTTGCACTTTGAGTTCTTGTTTTTTTGTTTTCGTTTTTAAGGAGATGTTTGGCTTAGATTATGGACATAGGTGACTTACTCCTCCACACTTGGTTTAATTCCAATCATTTAAACTAGTCTAGTACATTATTTTAATCTCCAACGTATTTAGCCCAATATTTTATGTTTAGGAACATCATTAAGGAGAGCATAGAGATTCTCAAGAAATATTAAAAAAAATTGGACAAAATGAGTGTGAGTATGTGGGTGGGGGACTTGTGTGTATACATGTATACATTTCTGATGATTCTAGAACCCTAGAATTAGATTTACAGCTTGAGGATCTATTTTATTTAATCTTGACATAAAGGTCTTTTAATTGAGGTTGGTCCAGCTATAAACTTCAAAAGTTGCGAGTATATTTTTATTTAGAACCTTGCCGTGTGCACTGAATACTGTGCACACAGAATTCCACCAGACCACACACAACACAGGTGGAGCTCACATTTTTTGCAATATTTTATTTACAATGGGACCCACCTCCATGTGAGATTTATGGTGAAATTATGTGGCCATTTTCTGTACAAATGGTTTCAGCTTTTATTTATGTATTAGATATATATACTTTGCTACATATACAAGGATTTTTTACATGTAGCATGATAGGGGCCAAGAACTGCAGTGTCGGTAGCCAATACAATGCTGTCAACAATGCATCTTGCACTTGTACAGGGCGATTGTAGATATATATAAATATACGTGTTGAAATTTTTTTACATGCCACATGTTGATGTGATGCAGGAATTGATTATTTGAATGGGGATGTATTACCCCTCAAGTGTTTGACGATTTGTGCCAAATAAACTATTTAAAAACTATATGCATGTGATATTTATACTTCAAGACGCGGTTTTTGAAGTTTTGAGAAATTTTTTTTTGGAGACAAGCTATAAGATTCGCGATCTATGTGATTAATTTATGATTGCTTGCTTACATATGCTTATTATGAAGTTTAATCTAATTGCATGCGAATTCTTATGCACCATTATGTGCTTATTCAATTTTGAGATGAGTTACTTGGTGTTTAGCTTTAAATTCCAATATTTATTTGAAATCTTGTTGTATTGTAAATTTTAATTGCTATATGTTGGAGTGGAGTTGCATGGATAAGGCATTGATGATTAGTTTTATAGCCCAAATTTCTTACATTCATGAGGTTGATGTGTGCTTTCAGTTCTCATCTATGTATTGGAGTTAGTTTGTGCATAATTAATGAGCTTAGGTCCACAACTTTCACGATTATTATATCATGATAGGTACTAGCTTAAGCTTAAGATGAATTGCATGCACCATTTTTATGATTTCTAGTTCATGATATTTACAAGTTTATTCTCATTGCATAACTCATGTAGGTATTGGAGTAGTCTTTCTATGGACGGAAATACCATGTGGTCACCAAGACGAATTTTGTAATAGACATATCCTCCTCTTGAGTAAATCCTAGTATAATTTGGGATACCTTATTAAAGTGTTTTCTAATATGTTGTAAATTCGGACCTTGTGTAGTTAAAACTAAACTTGAAGTTCAATTTCAAAGTTTAAATAGATTTCTGAACTCATATTTTAAAATTGTTGTGGTCTTTTTTATTTATTTTAATTTTTTAAAAATAAATATTTATTTTTTAAAATTTTAATTTAATTTAATTTTGTTTTTTGGTGATTCCGGTAAAGGCTTAGTCGGGGATACCAGAATCATACCCTGTAATCGAAACCACTTCTTTAAAAAAAAATAATAAAAAAATAAAAATAAAAATAAAGCAAAATTTCGAGATCGTCTTTTAATGCTTCTGGACTTTTGTTGTCCAATCATTTCCATACAAATTTATCTATTTAAACCATTACATATGTCAGGTTCATATTAACAAAATTTAAAAAATCTGACCTCCAGGAAAGGTACAAACATAAATTTATCCAATCCAAAGACGGAGAGTACAGTGTAAGAGTTAAAAAAAAAAAAATATTCACTTCATTTTCACTAGTCGCACTCCTCGTCATCATACGTCGAGTTAAGTATTTTTTTTTTTTGGCTCATGGTCACACTTGTACTCTGTTTTTTAAGGCGTTTTATAAATTTTATATAGCAATCCAAATTTTTAAAATCTGTAACTCCGTCTCAATCTCCATAAATGAATCTAAAAACATCCCCGGCATATTTTCTTGTGCTTGAGATAAAAAGGTGAGGCGCATCTGCTCTTACCTTGCTTTTACCTTTCCACCTTTAGTGTGGAATATGAAATGTCCTCTATATTAGAAGTTTTCACATCCAATCCCATGTTACTTGAATCATTTTTAGTTAATTGGTGTACCGAATGTTTTGTGCAATGTCTCTTTACAATCAAGCCCGAGGTCAATCTGCTCCAACAATGCCCTAAAATCACTTACTGAAGGTTGCACTTGGTGCACTAGGAATCAAAACTTCATTATTCTTGGTGTGATTATCATTGGGCTGGTTGACTAAACTGGTTTCTAATTTATTTGTATGTTGACCTATTGACTTTTTGGTCAATCCACCAATCATACTTTTTAACTAAATCCTCTGTTGTATATAGAATTTTCGAGCTTAGCTTGACTATACAGCTCTTGAAATTATTCAATAATCCTTGTTTCACTTGGTCTTAAACCCAATTTGCTAAACCTAAACTTTTAATAGATTTGACCAAGATGCACACATATTTATTACCCTTGTCCAATATACTTCGGTAACGTACTAGAATTTTTATATGATTTAGGAATTTTTTTAAAAAATATAGGAGTGATAAGAACTTGGGCACTAAAAAATAGGTTTATATATTTTCCAGGGACCAAGGAGCATAGGATTTAATGTAATTATACCTTAAGTCTTTGGTGGAGTCTGTATAAGGGAATGATTTCATGCTCTTCGAAGGAGAAATTTTTTTTTTGGGAGGGGTCGACCCCCAATTTTATATTAGGGGGTTGATCCCCCCCATAATAAATGGGGTTAATGAAGGGGTGAACCCCACAAAACCCCATCTCGTGTGGGCAACTACATAGTCTAGACAGAAACACACATGATATCTTGCATAGAACTCATAATTGAGATCCATAAAAGGCTTTAGACTCCTAACTCGACAAGCTTCCTAATGTTCTATTATATATCATATGGAGATCTTTATATCAATATTAAGAATGATATCTCTACATATTCGGTGTGTGGATTTCTAGGTAACCACCCCTATCCCAAGTTTCACTTCGAAACCCCATCTTGGTACTTTTAGTCGGGAGGACCTAGTTTTGATGGTATTTAACCTTACGTATGATTTGTACGATGATACTTAATCATTTTGAATTCCAAGTGAAAGATTTGTACGAAATACGAAGAAATGAAGCTGTGAGTGCTACTAAGATAGGCAAGGATGGGAATAACTAACGGTTCATAAATTTTGCAAATAATAGTTTTGTATTGTAATGTGCTCATGTTGGTGTAATGTACATGGAATATGATATTGTTTCTGAATATCTATATACAATTGGAGTGTTCAGGATATGATCTGATTATATAATGTCGTCGTCGTCGTCGTTGTTGTACATGGATATCCATTTGAATACCATCATAAGTCAACCTGACTCTTGTATGGTACGTACAATATAACTATAGCATTCATGTACATATCCATACATATGTATGGACATGTAAGAAATGGCATTGTGTAACTCGTAGAAGAAATGATAATGAAAGTAGGAAGGAGATTATGGTAATAAATGATATATTGAGTGAAATGAAAATTTCAAATATAATGGAATCTCCCTACGGATATGCCGTTCTATTCTTCATTTCCAATAAATATACCATTTGAGGCTTCAAATGGTCATCATGGATAGTCGATGATAGGGTGTAGGCTAGACCTGATTTATATATGTTATATTTTTCAGTAAGGTATCTCGAGTCTCGTTGGATAATGATGGATACATGTGTCATATCTTAAATCTCGATGGGCGATTATGGACTTACAAGTATTGAGAAATCATGGATTTTATTGGCCATATCAATAATTGAGAATGTTGGTTTATCGTAGTGGGATAAAAGACCAAATAATTGAGAGACGAATAAGATGAGATAGTGATAAAAGGTGAGAACTTCGAGAATGGGATCGTAATGAGAAGATGGATAGAAAATCATATACATGATCATGCATAGCGTTACTTTCTGAGCATTCTCTCAAATAGTTTTGCATAATAAGTATCACAATGCATATATTGAAGTGGTGTTTACTCTAAGATGACGGGATGACTTTGTACTGGGTATCTAAACGTGTTTCAGTGGGCCTATCGCCAAAGAAACCCAAAAAAGATTATAACCGATTGTATCGAAATTATTTAAACTTTTGAAAATAATCTATTACAATTTATAATGTTAATTATCAAACGTGTTCCACTCTATATTTTAAGTTAACACCGTCTATTATTGTTCTAAATATATTGGTTTTACCCGTTAGACTTAAATTAAATATTAATGAAATAACGTTAAAAGTATTCATTGTTTTAAATATATCTATCATACCATAACATAAAGAATTTTGTTGACCCCAAAAATGTACCAATGATGTGGCCAATAGTTCCCAAGGTCTCTCACGTCTACGCAAGTTGAATTCCTACACACTTGGATAAACCGTTAGTCACACGTAGCCTTCTCTGGAAGGGGTGGAGTTGGCCTCGCGCACTCCGACGGTCAAGTCAGTTTGTGAAATAGTTTTGGGTGTGGGAGAACTTTAAAAGTGAGCCTCCAATATAAAAATGGGGATCGACTTTGGGGTGGAAAAGTAAAATGTGTGTGTAGCAAGAATATAATTTTGAGAGTTTAAACTTGCATTACCTCTTGAATAGCACTACGTGTGAGTTTTTATACTTGGGCAAGATGAATGGAGTCCCTTGGATAATAACGCATATGGCCTCATCCAAACGACTTCTCTCTCTTGTCATATACATCAATCAATCCCAACTTTAAATACTAAGACCATTTTTGTACCCATAAAGTCTAACTTGTACTTTAGACTTGACCAAATAAGATGGCGGTAGTGGCGGCGGCGGTAGTGGTAGTGAGTTGTTTTGTCAACTCACATGGTGCAAGATCTACTCAAGATCTCATCACCGCTTCGTCCTGGGACGACCAAATGGGGTCTGCACGTAACGGGGTCGGTCCAGGTGTTCTATGTGGAGATGACGGGTCATTCGCAACCTGAATTGGTTTGCCTGCATGTCACTAGGTTATCCTATTCCAGTGTATGAGGCATGGGCTCTCGAGCGGTTCACCACGTAAGCTAATTGGGCCTATTCATGGGTCCTAGTTTTTCAAGGCATAACAACAATCTCTGAAGTTCAAGTATGATTATTCATATAATGCGTGGACTTTCGAGTTGGCAGAAAAACTTAGAACGGATGTTGAGCTTGTTCGATGAAACTGAGGCGATGCCTTTTGAAGTAGATGTCAAGCCTTTTTGATAACTGAAGCCTATGATAAGGCTGAATGATATGAGAAGAGGCATTTGGAGCAAATGTCGAGCCTTTTTTGATAACTGAAGCCTGTGATAAGGCTGAATGATACGAGGCGAGGCTCTCAGAGCAAATGTGGAGCCTCTTAACTAAGCATGTGATAAAGCTGAATAATACAAGGCGAGGCCCTTGAAGCAGATGTCGAGCCTCTTTGATAACTGAAGCCTATGATAAGGCTGAATGATACGAGCGAGGCCCTTGGAAATGATGTCGAGCCTCTTTGATAACTGAAGCCTGTGATTAGGCTGAATGATACGAGATAAGGTCCTTGGAGCAGATGTCGAGCCTCTTTAATAACTGAAACCTGTGATAAGGCTGAATGATACGAGGCAAGGCTCTTGGAGTAGATGTTGAGCCTTTTTGATAACTGAAACTTGTGATAAGGCTGAATGATACGAGACGATGCCCTTGGAGCAGGTGTCGAGCCTCTTTGATGAAACTAAAATATCCTAGGTGGCGTGCTCTAATGATTTGAAAGATACAATGATTTCCAATAAAAAACAGCTGTAGTAGGGTTCCCAAGATTTGTATTGCGTATGCATTTAATGCGCAATGATGATGGCGTGCTTTATAGATAGCGAGGCTTACGTGAATTCAAGGTGCGTGTAATTTACGATTTTATCTTGATTTGAATATTGGATTAGCGCATTTTGATTTCAACGTAGTAGATGACACTACAAATGTACGGCTCAAATTTGAATGAGAGAAGATCCAATGGTGGGGGTTCTTTCATTTTGCATATATAAAAGCCAAAACCCTACTTTTCTCCATTTTCTTTACCTTGCGAAAATTAAAGAACCTAAATGCTGAAAATACTCTCAATCCTCTAGCATTTACTTCGTTTTTTTCTTCCGATAAACAACTCCATTTTTTCTCATTTCAAAGCATCCTAGATCTGTGTAAGTATCTTACATTTTCAAACTTTCAGTTTTGTCCATATAGAATGGCTTTTTCTTCAAGAAAGAATGTGTCAGAGGAGTCTACCATAGTAGATATGGCACTGATCTGTGCCGAGGTGGGTATGCCCCTTATAATCCCTACTGAAAGGATTATGGAGACCACGTGGGGCCCTCATAGTGTATGGATAATGCTAGAGGGCCCCACAGATTTTAGTATTAGGTGAGGGACTTCTTTGTGGTTGACGGATATTAAGGATGATGAGTTGGAGACTTTTAGGGAGAGGTTTAGGATCCCAGATAATAAAGAGATATTTGTGCCGACCTGAGAGAGTATGCTTCACTACGGAGGGGTGCGTAGCAGTTAGCGAGGCCATCCTAGGCAGGGAGATGAATCTATCGTTATACCCCTTTTTTATGTACATTCTTAGGCACTATAACTTGGCACCCACCCAACTAGTGCCAAATGCATGGAGCCAATTAGCAGGGGCCTTTCTTCTTTAGGAAGGAGGTCACTCTTGGCGAGGATATGCCCCCACATGTCTTTCAAACCCTATTTCAACCTCGAGCCTCTAGTGGGGGAGTGACTGTAAGGAATGGTACTGAATGAACCCCTGGGGCTCGCACTTTCCTTTCATCTGGGGGACCCCAACCTCCGTCAAGAATTGAAATTCCTCCTGGTTTTGGGTTAGGGGTCACTGGCAGATAATAGAGAGAGATGCGGTCCTATAGATCACCGTGCCAACCAAATATCACGAGTGTAGTGAGTTGAATCTTTACCTAGTGCAACATTTTTCTTATTCGTTTGCTTCCTCTATTTTTTTGTGTATCTAATGTAAGCTTTGTGCAGTTGTGGTTCCTTGATGACCAAGGCAAAAAATGTTCAGGATGTGGTATGTACAGTTCTTTCTCATTTTATTATTCACTTCTCTTACACCTATCTTTGTCCCTTACCCCTCACACTTCCACTCTGAACAAGTCACAACACTGTTTGCCCATCACAAGTCATAAAGTCACATATGTCGGTGCATGGGTCACAGATTACACTAATGATGTTGTGTCCTATTCAGGTATCACTCCCTTCTGCACCATAAGCCAGTGGATGAGGTTGATGTTGTTGCATTCAATAACTGGTTCAACATAGATTACAAACCAAGAAACAAGTACGTAAGGGTCCAATTTATGTGATACGTGATTGTATATATAAACAAATTTCTTCGAGTTAAGTATTTATCATTTTCTAATTTCAAGAAAAAATTTAATGACGCGGATGATGTCATTTGTTGGGTCGTTGACCGTAGGTTCCAAAACATGGGGCACGAGCTTGAATGCGTAGAATCTTCTCTTAGCAGCACGGTATGAATTGGCACGTTATGATCGACGTAGGTTACATAGTTTTATGTCTAGACCACAAGTCACATATGATGTAGTTCACAGGTCCCATGTCAAGTACACATGCACAAGTCACAGTCACATAATTATTGTGCTCAAGTCACAGGTCACATAATGCTGTGCATAAGTCATTGATCACATAATCCTATGCTTAGGTCACGTACATATATGTACAGGTCACAAGTTCCTAGATTCCTAATTGTTATTGTTTTTTTGTCAGCACATGGACGTGTGTTTCTATTATCTACGACAATTTGTGATAAAAAGTTCGCGTGCGAAAGTGAGTACTACTATGATCGACTCATTGTTCCAGGGGAAGATAAAAAACTTGTTTCGTCAGTACATGAAGGACCCGAATGTGATAATGACAGATTCGTATATTGTTGAAATTGCCACAGGTGGCCAGTTAGAATTTAATCGTCCTTGGGCAGAAGTTGACTACGTGCTGCTGCCAATCCTGCCCACAAATCATGCTCATTGGATGCTTAGTTGTTTGACATACGACAACATATACTATCTTTGTTCCATTCCAGCTACAAGACGTACAGGGAGAAAATGGTGAACACTGGGATTAAACCATTTGCAAGAATTATTCCCCATTTGTTGATGGGGTTGGGCATCTGGAAAAGGACATCTGATGATGATGCTGATGATCCAATGAGGATGACAATATTGGTTGCTAATAACATTCCGCATCAACAGAATGGATATACTTGTGACTTATTTTTTTGTTTACAAACATACTATTACACTTACATTCTGAGTAGTGATATATTACTATTTGTATTGTTTTTAGATGTGACTGCAAAATATTTGTGATTATGTATGCGGAATACATGCTTCATAACGTCATAAAGTCCATGCCGATCACGTTTGATGCTAGCCGTGCTAGGTTGGACATTGCTATATTGCTTTTTAAACATAAGGAGATCAAGAAGTTTACAAAGCATGTAAAGCCAAAGAGAGATAGCATCGACGTAGAGTGATAGTACAATGTCCGTTTTATTGGCTAGTAGAGGTTTTATGTTTTTGAATGTCAGAAACATTGTAATTCATGGATATTTCTGGTCATTGATTGTCAATGTAACAGAGATGCATTTCACATTTTGTCTAATTTGTTTTAAATGTTTCCTTCCAAGTTCACCATGCTACAATGTCATCATGAATATCAGAAATTTTGTTATATGTTTCGACAGGTTACAAACTTCACTGATATGAATTTTTTTCAACCAATGTTGTCTGAATTCATAGGTCATACATACCATGTGTCAGAGATGCACATGTCACAAGTTGTTTTTTTCCACATCTCAAGTCACAGGTCACATGTTACAAGTCACAAATATCTTCGACATGTATTTTTTTCACGCTATCTGCATTCATAGGTTACACATACGATGCACTCATAGATGCACAAGTCACAAAATGTTGTTTCACCATCTCAGGTCACAGGTCACAAGTCAAAGGTAGCTGGTCACAAATATCACTGATATGAATTTTTTCAAGTCATTCTGTCTAAATTCATAAGTCACACATACCATGTACTCAGATATGCACAATTCACAAAGTTTTTTTGAACATCTCATGTTGCAGTTTTGATAACTATTTTTTTGTAAAAAATAAAATGGCAAATTTATTACAATTAGGTATTAACTGTTAAACATGTCACAAATAAAATGAAATTCATTTACCTCAGGTCACAAATGTTTCATAATAGAATTACAAATGAAATAAAAAAATTATTTGAAGGTCATTATGATTTTCCAGAGTCTCAATTTTGGATTAACGGAATCAAGTTGGTGCACGTCGTCCGATTATGACCACTTTCTTGGAAACGTCCACATTTTAAGGTTTGTTTTGTCTCACTAGACGATATTTTCATCTTTTCTGCTGGCCTTCCCCAACTCCTCTTTTGGTTGTGTGGTAATACGACTATGCTTTCTATTTCTTGAGTTACAGTCCATTCATTTCGATTACTGACTGTGTATACAGATTCTTGGTATGCATTCATGTACGCCTCTCATGTGTAAAAGTATGAATAATAATCGTATAGATCTCCCTTCATAGTTGCCATCACTGCTAAAGTGTGTGGACACTGTATCTGATCAACTTAGAGCATCCTACATGTGCACGTACACTGTTCTATTTTGACAACAAATGTGGAGCCCTCGTTCGCAACCAAAAATATTGTCTGGTTGGTAGGAGAAACCCGCGCATAGAACAAAATCATGTCAGGTCACATATAGAACATTCATGTTCATTATTAGGTCACATATATTTAATAATCTAACATATACTATAATTACCCTCATGTTCTTCAAATCTGTGCTCATTTCTCTAATTAATTTCTTGTATTTAGTAGACAACTTTGTAAAAGTGCTATTTGCAAGATCTCTATTCTTACAGCACTAAGATTGTATGGTTTCTCGCAATGACTCCAACAAATCCACAATAGGATAGTTCTTCTCTGCTTTTGTGACCGCATTCACCGATTCCACTATATTNCCTCATGTTCTTCAAATCTGTGCTCATTTCTCTAATTAATTTCTTGTATTTAGTAGACAACTTTGTAAAAGTGCTATTTGCAAGATCTCTATTCTTACAGCACTAAGATTGTATGGTTTCTCGCAATGACTCCAACAAATCCACAATAGGATAGTTCTTCTCTGCTTTTGTGACCGCATTCACCGATTCCACTATATTAGACATCATAGTGGAGTAACTGTTTGCCTGCATGTGGAATCGTGACCAC
>CAIGRN010078422.1:0-18652 GCA_903798345.1 Fraxinus anomala
GTGGTGCTAGCTACATTAGTGTAACTATCCCTATCAATAATAACAGTACATACCGTATTGTTGACGTGACACCTAGTGTGGAATATGTTCTCCCATTGCTTCTCTAAGTCATCCGTCTGGATTTGAGCACTAAGAGCTCGCCTCGGGACCAATAACTCACCCACGACATACTCCGTCTTTGCTTCATCGCTAACTTCCTCCAATTTCGACATGTCTTCATAATCACTTTCACTTTTGCTCACCACCTTTCCATTGCGCACAACCATTGTTCTTTTGCTTGGACATTGTGAAGCGATGTGTTCTGATCCCAAACACCTAAAGCATTGGATGTCTCGATTCCTTGTTGGTTGGGCTCCCGCCTTGATTGGAGCCTTGTTAGCATTCTCATCTTTCCTCTTTTGAAATTCAGCTTTCTCCTTTGGAAATTTAGCTCTCCCTTTTTGAACAGCCCCATCACCCTTGTTATCCCATCTTGGCTTCCATGACGAATTAGAACCCGAAGAACCCGATGAATACCTAGCTGTCCCCTTCCTATTCAATTGTTTATCCACCTTCATAGCCACATGTAGTAGTTCCTCTATCTTCGTATAATTTTGTAATTCCACTACATTCACTATCTCTCTATTCAAACCATTCTTAAATCGAGCCATGGTAGCCTCTCCATCTTCTTCAATATTCACCATAATCATCAAAATTTCCATCTCCTTGTGATAGTCTTCCACACTCCAAGACCCTTGATAAAGGCCTTGCAACCTTTGATGATGCTCTCTATAGTAATGATTAGACACAAACTTCTTCTTCATGATGTTCTTCAACTCCCCCAGGTACTAACAAGCTACTCTCTATTCCTTCTCCTTGAAGTAACTATTTGATCCCACCAAGTAATAGCATAATCAGTAAATTCAAGAACTACAATCTTTACCTTCTTTTCCTCCAAATAATTGTGGCAATCGAAGATCAATTCAATTTTCTTTTACCACTCCAAATATGCCTCTGGATCACTTATGCCCTTGAATGTTGGAATAGTCATCCTGATGTTGCCCATGTTTCTACCATCTCCATCACAATCCTGACCCCTTCTTCCATACCTATCTACTCTACCCCTATTCTCCCCAAGTCAACATCCGCAAATGCATCTTCATCCATTCCACTTCCCACTTCAATTTCATCCTCAAGATTCATCCTACGCCCCTGCCTACCTTGCTTCCTTGGATTAGGAATTTTCCTAGAGCAATCCCTATATAAGTCAGCAAGTATTGCATCTTGCCTATCCATTCTATCCCTCATGTCACCAAACAACCTTTCAAACCGTTGATACATGTCTTCCATCTTGATCTTGGTTTTCGCTTGATGTAGAACCATCTCTGTTAGACTTCCTAATTCTAAGATTTTTATATGCTTCACGTGTTTCACTCATGTATCACTCAATATGGCTTTTTCCCTCTGTTAATCTCACCACTCTACCTTTTTTCACTTAATGCTTTCACCCAAGTACTTCAAAGTCAATATCGAACTCAACAAAATCTAATTTTCAAAGAATTCAAATCGGGTTATGAACGATGTGTACCTCAAGAGATCAGTGGAACGAACAGAACACAAATAATTGGACAGGTAGAAGTGAAAACTAATTTTAATTCAAGAAAGAGGTTCTTGAATTGAATTTGACACTTTTTTTTTACTCGAGAATGAAATTGAACTGCTGGAGATTTCCCGATAATAATAAGGATTTTTTTTAAAAGCGTACGGATGATCAGTATGGGTGAACAATAATCTTTTTTTTTAAACTCGGGCATGTGATTATAAATCCAGCAAAACAAACAAAATTGAATTGGACTTGTAAATAGCCTGAAAACAACTTTAACTCCTTTTTTTGGTAACTTTTATGGATCAAGACTCAAGAATTAAGGACTAACTCGAAGAACATGAAGACTAAAGAAAACAGGACTAAAAAACAAGAAAAGATATAACCTTAATTATTGGAGCCTAAACTCTGATACCAACATATGAGAACTACGTAGCAATTGTAGCTACACAACCCATAACGAGATTAGAACCAACCCAAGAAAGCCAACTAATCTAGGTTTTAGATTCGACCCAAGATTTATAAACCAAGCAACCAACACAATCGCCGACAATATGTTGACCTCTTGATTACACGCATAATGAATCTGGCCCGGTAATTTGAACGCCACAATAATGCGATTCTTGATGTGTTCGAAATTGCTCAATAAAGAACAAGGTTGAAAGCTTAAAGCCTCACAAGATTTTAATCTCAATAATAATAATCGTCTTTTACTATGAAAATAAAATAACTATTTATACTAAACCCTAGAATCTAGTAAAAACCGAAAATAACTCAAAAAGATTACAAAATATCGCAATAAAATAGAATTATAGTGTAATAAGAAAATTCGCGGAAAAATGAAAAATTAGTCCGAATTTTGTACCATGTGACCGCATGGACGTGTTAGTCCATGAGGTCGCATGGAAAGGCCATATGAGCCCCTTTGGGTCATGGTATCATGCCATGCGGTCGTATGGCTGGAGAGCCATGCGGCTACATGGTTCTTCCAGCTGGCCTCCGTATTCGATTGCCTCTAACACATTGATCCAAGTATTTTGCGACCTCGACCCCAATATGAAACTTGCCCCATTCTTCGTCACGATCGTCATATCATCAACCATAGCTTGAACGAGCAATGCCATAGCCTCTTTAACCCTATTTGTTCTCGATCGTGTCATCGGCCCTTCTTCGACGATCAACGGATCCTTTTCCGAACTTGTCCTCATTGCAACGGCACCTTGGATCACATCATAGGGGCTTCTCCATTTCTACTGCCAATGTGATCCTTCCTCTAGGGATGATGCTATCACCAGTAAAGATGTATAGGAGTCAGTCATAAGGGTGAGTTCGTGGTCCATCGTTATCGTATCAAAGGTGGTTTCGAACAAGATATTAATGGAACTCCCACTGTCCACCAGCATGCGTCTCAGTCCATTCCTGGCTATGATGGCTCATACCACAAATGCGTTACAATGTGGATAAAGAACTCCCACAGCATCCTCTGGGAGAGAAAGTTATTAGGGGAGTATTCCCAGATCCGCGGCCAATGCTATTAATTAAATAGTTCGCCATGGGAGGTTCCTTCGCTTCTCTTGCGTAGTTCCTCAGGGCGTTCTTGGAATCTCCTCCTATGTGCGGACCACCTATGATGGTGTCAATTTCTTTGATGGAAGCATTATTAGTATTTGCTGGAGGCTCTCTCCTAGGCCTCTGCCCCTCTTGCCCTATTCATGTCTTCCTCGTGCTCCCGCATAGGCGATTCATTTATATGTTATCGCCTCACCTCATTGTGTCTAGGATCTCTGTCTTACCTAGGCTGGGGTGTACCTCTTTGTGTTTGATGGGCATTCCTACCCTCAATTCGGGGGCCAGTTGGTTCTTCATGACATGGACTGGATAAGCAATTCTTAGTGATGTGGCTATTGGTTTGATGATACGTGCAATATTGCCTATCTCGAGGTTTCATGTTTCTCTCCCTGCCTCTTCCTCTGGATGGGTTCGGCTACCTTTGAGCCTCACGTCCAACCTCTTCATACACTAAAGAGGGCACTACATTTAGCGTGGCTGTGGCCAACACTTGACCGGAGATGGGGATATCGTGTGTCCTGCTTGGGTCCATTGCTGGTCCACCAAGTGGGATATAGGGCCTCTTCACTGCCTTTGAGGTAGTGAGTCCCAGTGAAGTTCTATTGCGGTGATCAATCAGCTTCTCATTAAAGATTTTGCTTCTCATCATTTCTACCAAAGCGTGTAAGACATGCGATTTCTATTTCGCACGTCCCTCCAGAATATGGTGTTCATGTTGAGGCCCTCTCTTAGGGCAGAAAGGGCATCTCTATCTGTAAAACGAGTCAAGTAGCTTTTCAAGGTTTCTCTTGCCTGCTGCCTCATGTCTTGTAGCCTTTGGATGGGGACTTTTCCCTCTTTACTAGACAGGTATTGGTTCAGAAAAGTCTTTTTAAAATCTGGCCAGCTTCTGATCTGCCAGCCAGGATGCGGCTGTACCAAATTTCTGCAGCCCCCGTTAACGTGAGATGAAAGCCCTACATTTTAGTGCGGAGAGGCTCTTCGCAGAGACATGTGAGTCTTATAGTTTTTGAGGTGCTTTGTCAGATCACCTTTCCCTTCGTATTTGGGTATCTTTGGGGGTACAAAGTGACTTGGGATCGGGGTGCTCCTTAATTCTTGGGAGAAGGGCAAGCTTTCGTCGTCATCATCCATCTCAAATGATCTGCATGGGTGATCAAAATCTTGTGCCTCTTTCTGATACCGAGGGGATTGTGTCATTCCTACTTGATTTCTCATGTTCGCCTCGTCCCTTCTCTTTAGCCTATTTCTAGGCGGAGGTGGCATCCTCTAGGGTTCATATCTTTGGTATTATTCTAGCTCTCTTTGAATAGGGGGTGCCTGATGGGACCTATTTCTAGGCTTAGAGGGCCCAATTCGGTCAAAGACGCTATTGGACCTTTAAGGTTCATGCTCTTGAGTGTATTCGGGAAAAAAATTTCTCTCTTGTTGCATGTCATCGCTAGGATGGCTCGTAATGTAGTTGGTAGAGGTATCTACTTCCACCTCTCTCTTTGCTGGGTTGTCTTCCATGCCACGCATTTGAGAGTATGTTGCAGCGTCATTCTCCTCACATTTTTGGGAGAACATTCCATGTCGAGGTACTTAAGATCCAGCTTGCTGGTGCATCTACATGAGTAACTGCTGCATGACAGCATTTTGTTGGGCCATGTTTCTCATGTTTGCAGCCATTTATCCTATCTCCCTGGCTAGGCGTACTGTGGTACCGCCTTGCCTGTGTTGGTGATGGGGTGACACATATTCATATTTGTGTGGAAGACCTCTTCCTCAAAGGCCTCCTGCTACCTATTTTTACCGCGTGATCCTTGGTGGCTGAAACTCATCGGTTGTACCCGATTTTGAGTTATCAGTAAGTGTTCAAGATGTTCTTCATATCCATTGGTTCTTTCCTCAAGAACTAAAACTTTTCTCAAGGCCTTGTTTCCAAATGGCTTTTACCACAAGGATGTTCATCGTTATGGTATCGTAATTCCCACAGACGGCGTCAATCTGTTGACCCAAAAAATGTATCAACGATGTGGCCAACAGATCCCGAAGCCCCTCACGTCTACGTAAACTGAACCCCAACACACTTGGACAAATCGTCTGTTAAGTTAGCTAGAGGAATGATTCTGGGTGTGGGGGAGCTTAAGACGTGAGCCTCCAATTTAAAAAGGAGGGGTCGACTTGGGAGTAGAGTATCAAGTGTATGGAGCAAGGATATATGTTTTAGAATCTAAACTTGCATTAACCTTCAATGGAATTGAATGTGAGTTTTTATACTTGAGTAAAGTAAACAAGGCCCATCGGATGAAAGGACATGTGGCCTTATCAAGTCAATTGACCCTTCTTGTCGCGTCTATCAATCAATCAATCGAAACATTAAATGCTAAGACATCTTTCGTATATATAAGTCCTAGTCGTTGCAAGTGGGATTTGATTGTGTAGGTGTGCAGAGGCAGCGTTAGTAGTGTGTTGTCTTGTCAATCATTTCACCATAAGATCTACTAGGGATCTCGCTATCACCTCGTCTAGACCGGCTCCTACATAGGGAGTCTGCTCATCGTCTCCATACATATAACAGGGTCGTCCATGCTGCCGCGTAAGGTGCGGGGGCCTTCATCCTTTGCCACGTAATTTAATTAGGTATGATTATTTATATGAGTAACAATTATGAAGATAATTTTGGTTTTAAAATGAAGAAGTTATATTATCCCAAAATTTGGATGAAAATCTGAAAAAGTGCATTAGTTTGACAACGATAAATAGTAACTTTTTTTTTCCATTTTTGGTCTTGATCATTTTTGTTCGTGTTTCAAATGTGGCATTAAAAATTGACAATGTAAAATATGACCACACAAATGAACTTAAAACGTCAAAATTGAACAAACGTATTCAACGAAATTTCCTTTCAAAATCGAGCAAGCGGGCGTGCATGGGGTGTGCGCTTAACGCACCTCAATTTTTAAATTAAAAAAAAATGAATATTTTTTTTGCAACTTGGTCCCACACATGGGATCCAATTGCAAATTTGAAATTTGTAGTATGGTCCTTGACTTATTCTTAATTTTTTAGTATAACTAAATTAATTTTTTGGGATAATTACAAATATTTTTTTTTTTGTATGTAATGCTTGAAATAAATTTATAAAAAGCATTATTTTTTTTGTAACTTGATTTAATTTTGATTTTTTTTTTTATAAAATCGAGAATATTTATTAAGTAGTATTCGGCTAGTGGAACTTATTTTTTTGAAGTGCCTTCATTTTGTTAAATGAAAAATATTCGAAAGTATTTAAAATAGCATGTTTTATATATATTCATTAGTTGTGTGGGTCTTTGATTAAGTTATGTGATCAGTTGTGACTTGTTTCCAATTTTTGTGCTTGATCAAATATAGTTGGATTTTTGCACACTTATAGTATCCTAAAAAAGAAAGGTTAGAAAAGTAAGGGTTATGAAACTTGTTGAAAAGCTATGTGCTCATTAAAATTAATAAATGGATATGTAGCATAACCTAGTGAAATACGTGAATATTTTTGGGACAATTTTGGTGATAAACAGAATATGAGAATTCTAATATCACTTCTCATTTCTTTGGATTGTGTTACAACAGATATTAAAGTGAGATTGAGAATTTGTATAATCAAACTTAAATGATGCTAATTATATTCTTTGATTATAATTGGAAATATTTTCTGGAATAATTAATTTGTGATATCATGATATATGTCATAATTGGATAACGTGCATATTTATACTTTTTTTGTACATTATGGAATTGCCTTATTGAATTGCATGATATCTATTAATTCATAAATTATTATGAATGCTAAGGTGAATAGAGTTAGTGAGATTCTTACTTAAACCTATTGATTGTCAATTGAGCGATAGTGTTTTTTTTTAAGAAATAGTAAATTCTATTCAGCAATTCTCACTTGTGGTGGAGGAAAACCTTGGCTACAATATTCTAGCATCAAAACAAAGAAAAAAATGGAAAATTTAACATCTAATATGCGGTAATTCCCAACGATATTTGCGTAAAATACCACAAAGAAGAGTCAGCACAGTAGAAGAACCACTACTCGTCCCCTTTTTCAAGAAAGTCTGCAACCATATTGGCCTCCCGAAACACATGTTGAATCCTATCATTCATTGTTTGAACCAAAACTAGAACTTCATCCCAAAAATCTTGAAGAACCTATATAGAGCAAGCTTGTTTCTCCATCCATTGAACCGCAACCTTAGAATCCGATTCCATCATCTCATTTTATAATTCAAGATCCCCACACATTCTTGAGCCATTAAGTAGAGCTCGAGTTTCCACAACCATGTTTGTGGCATGTCCATAATGATGTGCAAAACCTACCCAACAAACACCATGTGCAACATGTATAAGCCCCACTCCACTAGCATGTCTAGGATTCCCCATTCACGGGGAATCTACATTAAGTTTAACAACTTGGTCCAGATGTTTTTTCCAAGCTAGCTGCACATGCGATGGCTTCGAATAAATAATAGGGTAGTTGAGAGATTGAAGAGATCATACATCGTGGTAATTAAAATATTTAGAGAAAATTTCACCTAGACTCATTTGATTCACCAGTTGAGTGAGAGTTCTCAAGTTGGAAGAATTAATGTAATTCTCACTTAGAACTCATTGAATTTTGCTTTGTGAAATTAAATTTATTTTAGTAAAACAATAGGATTGCGGACAATGATTGGGAATATAATGAACTTTTGACTCTGCCTAACATTGAACTATTGTATATGTTAATTTGTAATAATTCAAATGGTATATGTGCATAAATGAGAATTGATTGAGAATAAAATATCTCTAAAATCTGATAGATCATGGCATCAAAATCTATAATTGTTGACATTAATATTATGTCTATAGGTGAATTAGTTTTGAATTCATAAGAGTTAATTTAATCTTCTGATTCAAGTAGGAGTAATCTGTCTCCAAGTGAGAGCAATGTCTTCGAGTGGGAGTAATTTATTTTCAATAATTCTTGATGTAGAAAATCCCTCACTTATATGGTACAGAAATGAAAAATTGAGGAAAGTGATGGAAGAATATGTATGGAGTATTGAATTTCAACCTTATCTGGGATGTGTTGGGGGTCTTAATTGGACATTAACTTTATTGAGAACATTCAGGTTCTTGAAAACTAAGCAGAAGGCTAATGAGTTTATGATAGATAAAGATCATACTCAATATGATCGTATTGAGTTAGATAAACTTTTTTTCATGACTGTGAGATTCACTTTTGTAAGCCCATGCTAGCTGCAATAGTGTGATTAAATTTAGAGTTACATCAAATAGACATAGAGGCTATATTTTATTCTCAAATGAAAATTGAATGAAGAGATCCAAATTATTCAACTTGTAGAATTCATATTAAATGCCTTTTCTTCATAGTTACACTCATGACCTATTACAGTCATATTAGCAGTTTACTTATTTTTTTTAACAGTGTTTAAATCTTGTACAAATGTCATCATATGGATGAAAATCATTGTATTTATGTAAATGTCCGATTGTAGGTTGCAATTCTAATTTTAATGTTGATGACATTAAATTAGCTAAGCATGACAAGAAATATATAGAGACCATTTTGAGATGACTGTCCTCAATCTTTGAGATAAAGAACATGGGTTTAGCAAATTGTAAGTTTGGTGTTATAATTCTAGTCTTCTTACCAGATCACAAGAGTTGTATGTTATAAAAACTCTAAAATATTTTTGAATGTGAAATTTCTACCATGTTGATACTCCTATATTGGAAGGCGACTATTTGAGTCTTCTTAAATGTCCAAAAACTCTGTAAGTACACAAAAAAATATCCAGAGAACCATATCTAGTACGATTAGGAGTTAAAAGTATGTTATGACTTGTCATAACACTTGGCATGCCATGGATCTAGTTAGTAGGTATTAATGTTATCCTTATAAAGGATATTGTGATACTTGAAGGGTGCTGTTGTCATTTATTGTATTTGTTGTCGAAGGAATAATTTGTGATTGGAATAGATATAAAAATTTCGACTAAGGACAAGAGTTAGTCGAGCACATATATTTGAGTCTTCTTAAATGTCCAAAAACTCTGTAAGTACACAAAAAAATATCCAGAGAACCATATCTAGTACGATTAGGAGTTAAAAGTATGTTATGACTTGTCATAACACTTGGCATGCCATGGATCTAGTTAGTAGGTATTAATGTTATCCTTATAAAGGATATTGTGATACTTGAAGGGTGCTGTTGTCATTTATTGTATTTGTTGTCGAAGGAATAATTTGTGATTGGAATAGATATAAAAATTTCGACTAAGGACAAGAGTTAGTCGNTATCTCTTGGCAGCTAAAGAAATTGTTTGGTATAGATGTATTCGACAGCTAATGATACTAGTTGAGAATATGAGATCCATGATAGTTATGTAATTCTCTCGCGTGTTGAGGATCTCAAGTATCACAATGGAATTAAACACTCGATGATATTTTCGTAATAGACATTAGCAAAGAAAGTGTCTTTACGATTTATCTACATAACTGATGATAACATAATCATCATACTCTAAAGATGTCTAGAGATATATTTGTTGGTGATGTCAAATTTCTAGAATTATGTAGAATATGATGCTTAGCGTATCCGATAACTCTTGATTGAGTATTTGTGTGTCCATAAATGAACAAATTTGAGTTCGGGTGTAATATATTGTTGGGATTACGAGATAATGATTTGCATGCACATATAAAGTATGTTAAATAGGTTGAGATTGGTTCACTCACATGAACAATCACCTCATATACTTTTGGGGTGTGCTGAGATGAGACAAATTGATCATGTTCTGTAGATGATTCAGTTGCTTTGATAAGATTACAAGAAGTAATTGAAATGAATTTTGCTATCTATTAAACCTGTTTAGTAGCCAAATCGAGTTCTCAATTTGAGATTGTCTAGATGAATGAACATAAGGATAATTCAAGTTAGGTATCGGGGTTTATAAAGGATATGACATACGTCCTAAGAAAGTGAAAAATAGCATGGCACGTGTTTCATACCATGTGTGCTTTTACAATCAATATTGAGTAAATTCATTCCTACTCCACATTATGTGAACCTTGAGGTTTATATAACCTCAAATATATACTTATGATTTTTGATTGTTTTTTGAGATTTTATTTAAATACTGCTACTTTAGCATGTTGTCAGTAACTATGATTGATTTGGTTTGATGGGATATGTCTAGGAAAGCGGGTAATTTAAAATTGAAAGATTCGAGTAGGAAATGAAAACTATTTAACCAACATTTGTGTTTGTATTCACTGGCCCCATGATTGTGTTTAACTAATTAGGGCATAGAACACAATTGTGAACACAATGTTAAAATGTGAAGTTCTTGATGTTTCACAAATACTTAAGGGATCGAAAAATACTTGAATTAATGTCGGAAAAAAAGTTTGGGGTATAGCGAAAAGTAATGTTCCTCTAATAAAACTACTATATATCCCTAATAGGTTTATAGTATCAAAAATTTTAATATGTACTCATTGGTCACACGATCTATTCGTCGTATGAAGCTTTATGAGATAGACTTTGAGAAGGATCTAACGTGTGATATTCATTGTCACTTGTGATTTGAGTTAACTCCATCATGTTTGAGTGAGAGATGTTGGAAAATATGGGTCGTGGATCGTCCATATGGGGTGACCTGACCCACAAGTTATTAAAGTGGATTTGAGGGAATGGTCTCAATAGAATTCAAACCCATAACTTCCACAAACATCTAGGATTTTCTATAACTCAAGTAACTTTGTGAGAAAGAAAAGATGGCAAGAATAAAGTGAAATTTGTATAGAAAATCACTCAAAAATAGAAAAAGTATCTAGAATTAGATAAATTGCATGAAAACTCATAAAATTAGGTATTTAGATTGTGGATAATATTCATCTTCCATTGTGATTGGAATTGGGACCATTGGAGAACAATAAAATGTAGATTTTGGAGTTTTGAAATGTAGGGTAATTCAACCACATAAAGATCTTGAACTTTGTTCTTTCAAGTAAGGATTCTTGACCCATAATTCATGTTAAATAAAGCTATGAATTCTTACGCAAACAAAAACAAGAGATAATGTAGAAAAGAGGGAAAAATAAAGTTGAAACATCCCACCCACGTCCAACACCTCCCCTCCTCATTTCGAGTTCTAGCGAAATTTAGACTCATCTACAACAAAGATGTACGAATAATAATAATAATAATAATAATAACAACAACAACAACAACAACAACAACAACAACAACGATAATAATAAATACTTGAAGGAGGGAAAAGATTATACAAACTAGAATCTTTGCTAGGATGAACATAATCCTTATGATTTTCTATCACCAATGCAAAGAAGTTTGTCGGTAACTACAACATATTTTTTCTCTACAACTACCACAGTTCACGAATCCTTCATGTCTAGACGGTAGGCAATTCACTAATCGAATTTTCTCGTTTAGCAACCATCGTCAGAGTCTCAAGATAGGAAAGGAAGATAATTCGAATTTCATCGCTAGAAAATACTAGATATTTCATCCTTGATTTTGGCCAACAGAATCAAAGAAACTCATTGGTTGTTGGAGGAAATAACAAGGAGATTTTCCCTAATTTTTGGGGGTGGCTATCTACCTTGTCATATGGGAAAATGGAGTGGAGGTTGTAGAATAGGTTTAGGGGTGTCAATGAGCCAGCTCGGCTCTATTGTCCACAAGCTTAGCTCGTTACTTGTGGGCCGAGCTTGTCTATTTTTTTCTTAATAGATAACCCTCGTCTATTATTTGGGCTTTGGATTGGTATTTAAATTTCGAGTAGATGGTGTTAAAAATTGTATATGAATAACTTGTTATACAATTTTTTTTTAAAAAAAATTAAAAATAGTATTATAAAATAACAAATTTTGGTTAATATAGTTAAATTAAATATCACTCAACTGACGATATGCAATTTCAACATATTTATCTTGCAGTCGGAAATAAGCATCTTGCCAATCTTTCATGCACATTAATGTTTCCAAAATATCTTCTTTCAGTTAGCTCCTGACCTTAGACCGAACCTTCTTACTACACTAAAAGTAGACTCCGAAGCTACAATGCTAATCGGAGATGTTAAAAGGTCTTTTGTAATCGTAAAAGCCACTAGCCATCATCGTTTGTACTTTCACTAGAATTCAATTACTTCTTTTGAACTTTTTTTTAGTTTTGTTATTAGGCATAATATGATTAAAGTAATCAATTAATTCAGCAGGCAATGCATTTGGACTTGCGTCCGATGTTTGATTACATGCGATAGACATACTACTACTAGAGGAACCTATTGCATTTGCATCATATCTACACGTATTAATACATTCAAATAAATTTAATATTGTGGCGTCATCTTCTTCACTATCAGGATGAGTAGGTGCAGAGGGTACCCGACTAATATTTGCACAAATCTATTCTGCATATAATTCATACATTTTACATAAATTTTTCCTAAATTTCTATAAGTGATAAGTATATTAAAAGTTAAAACTTTTGAAATATGATCAATTACATATTTAGTACCTGATAAATTATATTGGGGGTCCATGATGCATGTTAAAGGAAATAACATAGACAAGTCTTCCCAATATTTTCTTATCTTTAATTCTATAGAATATATAATTTCACTAAAATCGAGTCATTTTTGTAATTATGAAAAGTCCTTGCAATTATATAAAGACATTCAAGTACCATACAGTTAGTGTGATAGTGAACTCTAGATAAAATATTTATAGAGTCATAAAAACTTGTCAATTTTTTTTTTTTTTTTTTTAAATTTTAAAAGCTAGAAGCCATTTAGATTCATTCAAAATAGTGTGATCATAGTTTCTAATGTGCTTATTGTTATAAAATTCAGTTATTAAATGTTCAATTCCTTCGCACGATTTTAATAATAAGTAAGTGGAGTTCCATCTATACCCTACATCACTACAAATGTCTTGTATTCAACACAAAATTTCTCAAACACTCGTTTTCTACTAGATGAAATCGTGATATATATTAGTGCATCTCCAATTATTTGAATTTCATTCTTAATATATTTTAAACCATCTTGTACGATTAATTAAAAATATGACATACACAATGAATATGAAATAAATAACTACCAAAATCAGGCTACAGTACCCCTACACAATTTATCGATATCTGGCTCATTATCACTAAAGTTGTCAAATGTAAAAGAAAATTTTACTCTCGCAATGATATTCTCTAATAATGCCCATAATAGTGTTATATATATATTGTTAGCGTTGTAAGGGAACTCAATAATTTTACAAGTAATAATTTTTTTATGCATACACTAAAGTGGGTCTATGTAATGTGCAGTTACAACTATATAATATCTTTTATTAATCTCTTCCCATATATTCGAAGTTAAATATATATCACTCCTATATTTTTGCAAATCGGTAATCAAATTTTTCTTTGTATTAAAGAAATACTCTATTGTATCGGAACAAAGAGTGTTTCTACTTACCTCAATATACCTCGGTTGAAGATATTCTTTCACGTATGAAACTAAATGTTAGATATTTATTATTGCTAGAGGTAGCTCAGAACGGATAATGAACTTCATCATTCTCGTTGGAGCTTTCTCTTCCAAATACATTCGCCTATAAAGTGTTGTAGAAGCAGAACCGACGGTTGGACTACCAAATTGTAGTCGCGTTTGACCGATAACGAGAAGCTCATGTTTCGCAGTACATGTTTTGTAGTGACAGTTGAGATAAATGGTACTAATGTTATTTTGCCATGCCAATCATTGTTGACAGTATTTACTTACTAATTTAGACCCTAAGACTCCATCGACCACATGACCCGTTGAAATCAATTTAAAGTGATCCCAACATTTTGTCTTTTTTTTCTCATTTCTCTTCCATCTTGTATTGGAAATATCTACTTCCTGTTTCTCCTCATGTTCCACTTCGGAACATCAATGTCAACCAAATAAATTGGATTACTACTTCCATGAGCATCCAAATCTAGAATATTTTCGGTAATGGGTATTTCGTTGAGACCGAAAAATTCATTCTAAAATTGACTCTGCGACATAATATGTGATTTGCCTCCGATACCGAATATGCCCTCAACAAATGAGTGTGGATCCATTTGTGAATTGTGATAAAATGTATAGAATATATATTGCAATTTGTATAGTATAGACTGTATAATAAGTAAGTAAATAAAGAGTGGAAAAAATTCAAGAATTCAAAGAAATTTTATGTATAAGATTGTAATTGTAAATTTGTAGTGTAATTGATATTGAATAATTAAAATTGAAGGTAGAAATGAATGTAATAGATTGTAGAATGCGAAGGAGAGTGAGAATTGTTATTGGAATGTTGTGTGAAAAAATTGAAAATGGGTTGGGTATTTTTAGAGTAAAAAAAAGAAGGAAAATATTAAAGTGGTCAAAATGGCCACTTTTGATAATTCAGTAACCGTTTGTTAGTGATCGTTGCAAACGGTCACTTTTTTTAAAAAGTGACTGTTTTGTCACTATTGTAGGCGAGTCACGAACCCACGAGCCAGGCTCGTGGGCTCACCACATGAGCGGTTCACTCGTGGGCGAGTTGAGCTGGTTCGGCTGGCTCGTGGGCTCACCTCATGAGCGGTTCACTCGTGGGCGAGTTGAGCTGGTTCGGCTTGTGCTCGGACTCGTCAAATTACGAGCCCAAGTCACCCACGAGCCGAGTCGATGAGCCATTCAGCTCGTTTGACACCATTAAGTAGGTTTTACTTTTATTTTATTTTTTTACATTTTTTATTTATTTGTTTTAAATCAAACTAAAGGTTCAATTATCATCTTATTCAAAATTTAACCATTTAATGGTCAAAGTGGTGGTTTTCGTCACAAAGAAGATCTCAAAGGCTGACATTTAAAGGTATAGGACCTCATGTACTAGAAATTGAAAGTTTAAGACCTCACCATCACAATATTTAAAGGTTCTTGACCTTTTGTGCAATTTATCTTTATTTTAAACATCGATGCTTTTCTATTGTAATTTTTGGATTATCATATGACGATTTTTGGATTTTCCATATATATATGGACAAAGTGATCATATTCACAAGTAAATCGAAGTTGAGTGACTTGATTGCACCAAATTGATGATAAGTAATCAAGTTTGCGAATAAATTGAAGTTAGATGATCTAATTGTAACAAATTGAAGACGGATGAGCTAGATTTACCTCCATTCAAAGTTGGATGACAGTAGAGCATTTAACCCAAAAATCAGAACTTACACAAGGCCGAGCATGCTACGTACACATTCACGAAATTGTTGAAGTGCATTTAACACAAAAAACATAACTTACACAAACCTGAGCACGCCACAAATACATTCATAAAAATTGTCAATAAATGTTCTCTCAACCTAAGAAAATCTCTCGAAGCATAAACTTTTATAAAAGCGCGTACTATACTTACAAGAAGGTCGAAATAATATTTTAGAAAGGAAAAATTTACAAAATACACCCTAAATAAAATGTGTAATTACACACTACATATCATATTTCATAAATTCACATTTTAATACCAAATTTTTAATGATTACAAAAAGCACCATTTACTGAAAAATTTGCAAATATGTCATTATGAATGGCTCAATGGACAAAATTATCCTTAATTGAATTAACAAAGCGCAATTTGCCCCTATTTGAGCCTCATTTTTCCAAAATACATTTTGCAAAAAATATTTTTTGGAGAATGTTTAGATAAAAAAAAGTTCTGGGATTATGTACTGAATAAATTTTTGGAAGATTGTGTAGTTGAAAATGAGTTTAGGAATAAAATGAATTTTAAAAAACAAGGCTCAAGCAAGGGCTTTATCTTATGTAACTTTTTGCATACTATCTTCTAATTATTGAATTTTCATTAAATGTTTTTTTATTTAAAGGATGATTTTATTTGTGTGATTTATATAATTTATTATTTTCGTTTCCTAAACATTAATATGGGATCAATAAAAATCAATTTTAACTATTAATAATATATTGAGAAATATAGAAAATCCTTATTTTGACTCTCAAACATTATTAAAAAAAAAAAAATCTTAAATAGTATATTCTAATGAATAAATTATTTTTAGGCAAATAAAAAAATCAATTAAAATATTTTTGGATATTTCTTTTTATTTTACCTCTAAAATTCAATTTCTATTTCATTTTAAGATGAGGTAATTTTACAATTTTTTTTTAAAGAATGTATGTTTAATTTTACTGAAATATATTGTCGATGACCTTCTGTGCAAGAAAACTTCTTGAAGAGATGACTTTTAACCCACATTTTATGAGATCCATAATTTTCATCCACATATTTCATCAATTTTTATCAAAATCAACTAAAATTTTGATTATAATTCCTACCAAACAAGGGTCATATAATACAATTATTAAAATACATAAATTTGTATGAAAGATGAAAGTGAAAAAAGTTATGCAAATGATGTAGTGAGAAGATTTAGAGGGTGTTTGGTGGGGATTAAAATTAGATTTTTAGTAGATTGTGATAGAAGTTTTTGAAATGTGTGGTTGAAAAGTTGTGTGATCCATGAAAGAAGTAGTTAATATTGATTATTTGACTTTGACTTAAATTAAAATCTAATTTTAATAACAAACAAACAGGGCCTTAACTAAATACTAGGGAAAGACGAATGACAAAAAAAATTAATTTTTAGATGAAAATAAAATAATAATTGAACTTTCGGAGAATAGAAATAAACATTTTTCAATATTGTGTAATTGGTCCAAACCTTTCAAATTGGCGTAAATGGTCTTATATTCAATTTTGGCGCAAATGATTATTTTGGATGGTTTCGCTATAAGGGCCGTTAGTTTGATCTTTGGAGTTCAATTGGCTTTATTGGTTTTTTTTGTTTTTTTGTTTTTTTTTTTTAAGTGACATTATTTTCAAGTAAACATGTAAGTACACTTGCCATTGAACTAAAAAATGTCCAATATATTTAATATAGGAACATAACTGAAAAAATACCATTTCAGAATCTTGATATTTCTATTGAGAGAAAATGGACGCTTGTATATGACGTTGTGGGCTATCTTTAGAGATGAAGACTTTGTGGACAGATCAAAAACCTGAAAGGCACTTTCTTCTTCGTCAGCGATGATGGTTATATACGGCTTAGAATTTTTTGGAGGGAAAAGGGTTGTAAGCAATGTTCCTAAACTTAGCTTTAGTTTAGGAAAAATAGTTGTCTGCAAATGTTCCTAAATTGTGTTATTCTTTTTATTTTGGACAAGGTCTAGGTCGGTGATTGATTTGTGCCAATTTCTAAAGATGTTAAGATACAGTGCCAGGATTATTGAGCTCCAATAGAAGGGTGCGAGAAGAAAACATGTGCATGAAGATGAAGAAAATTGAATTTCCCTAGAAGATTTGATTTTTGGGATTTGTTTGTCGGGTTGTTGTAAAGTGGTTGAAGGGTTAAAGCTCAGATTGTTAAGATACCAATGGATGAAAGCAATATCCTACTGGATTTGTCTTCTTGTTATACATGAAATATTCACTCAAGTGAACACACTGAAAAAAAATAAAAAATACACACAAACTCAAAATGAGCTAAAAGCACTCATTTGGGAAAAAAACTCACAAGCAACCTTAAACAATAAGAACCAACATACTTGAGCAAAAATGAAAGGATTAAGCTGGTAAATAAAATGTGAACTAATAATAGAATCAATTAAAAATCAATCAATGACTGCCACATGTCATGAAAAATAAAAATCCATTTACCGCCAAAGTCTGAATAGAAATCTATAAATATGCGTGCTTAGGATGAAGAGTGTTATAGTGAATTTGAAATATCTTCCTTCCAAATAGTCATTTCACTTCTTACTTCCTAATCTCAAACTGAAATATCGAGTTTAGGAAGGGAAATTTTTGGCTAGGTGAATTTAATTTGTTGATCATCTTTTTTAGGTCAAAACAATCGTATGTGGAAATTAGAACAAAGATAACTACGTTCTTATTGTTTTTGAGCAAGAAAGTGGCAAAACCTGTGTAGAAATGAGTCAAACATAGTCAGGTCTTACTAAATAGAATCGTTAGAATTGGATGAGAAATTTCCTGACAAAGATCCTAGCAATAGCAACAACATGAAAGGATGTAATGAGAAATCTAAAAGAGATAAGGGAAAACTTGAAGGGAAGAGCAAGACTGCTGATGTTCGATCTCAAATAAAGAAGAAAATATCAAGATCACGGAGAAAGAGTACAATTGTCGACAGTAATGCGGCCTTGCAAAAATCAAGGTAATTCGAAATTTATAACTTCTTAAATTAAATGAAATAACAAGTTTTAAAGATGAGGCAGTAACTACATGGGTGACAATTAGTTGGAGAAAACTTTGATCATAAGGCTGTGGAGTTTTGTTTCTTACTAAACCATGAAACTAAAGCAAAGCCGAGAAAATGACAAGTACCACTAG
>CAIGRN010078424.1:359-25006 GCA_903798345.1 Fraxinus anomala
AAAAAAAAAAAAAAAAAAAAAAAAAAAAAAAAAAAAATGAGTTCGACTTCATAAATTTCAACTTAAATTTCCGTAGCATGTAGCGATTAAGATTTGTCAGACTTATTATCCTCGGCCCGCCTTCAGCAAGAGGAAATCAAGACTCACGCCAAGTCACCGTAACAGGGCTTTATATTAGCGATAGAGCCTATCCGTAAGAAGTCTTCATAGCCCCATTCACACCCTTCAACAAAGTAGACAGCCATTTATAAATCATAAAAGATTGGAAGAAGGCGATGACCGAAGCAATGAAGGCGAGTCTTCGCGCAAAGCAAAGAATGAGCCAATCTAGGAGGCAAGGTTTGTCTTGATCTTATCTGCAGCAACAATTGCAGACAGGAAGCACCATTGAATAAGGGGACTCCAAAATATTTGAAAGGGAGGCTGGCCCATTTCATCCAAATCAAGGAGAGAAGAGCCTGTGATTTTCGTAGTGCAATGGACTTCCCAAAAACAATGTCAGACTTTTCCTTGTTCACCCATTGACTTGATAGCGCCATATAAAGGTCTAAAGCATCCGAATTAACCCTTGTAATGTGTAAAGAGCCTTTGCAAACAATAATAACGTCATTTGCATAACAGCAAATGTCAGGGTGCCGTAGCTCCTCCCAGGGAAGACATAGTTGAAAATTTCCCTTGGAAACCAAATGAGACAAGTATCCGCTGACGAAATTCTCCACCAAAGGCAATAGTGGATCACCTTGTTGGGCACCCCGAGTGCATTTCAAATATGTTAGATAGTATTTGCCCTATGGATTGTATTCATGACATTGGAAATGAAATATTAATGTTTTTTTCAATAAATTGATTGTATTGCTTTGACCTTACATTTAAATTGTTTTGATATTATAAATCGAGTGCTTAAATCGTTAATATAGAAATATTAGAATTTATAATTTGATCTAATATTTTATATGGTTCATGATTGTTAAATGATGACGACACTTTAATTTGATAAGATCGCTATCTTGTCCAAGTTTGTCTATAACTTTTGTAATAATGATAATGCAGTATTTATGTATTTGATCGGATCACGTGAAATTAATTTTTATATCGATCGCACAAATTTTATTTCACTTGACAGTCTTAGTAGGACATTATTTCTGAACGGGTATTGGGCTTCAATTGCTAACTTGAAGTTCTTCGAGAAAACAATAGGTGAGATCAAATTGTTGATTAATATCTCGATTACATGGAAATTAAACTGAAATAACGAGAACAAATATTTCCAACATTAAATCCATCACCTATTCATTAGGCACGATCTTAACTTCAAGGATTTTCTTATGAATAATTAGATTTGAGCTCAATAATTCCACGTTGATTGTTGAATAAAGATGTTGATTATATCATACAAAACTGTCATATAGAAAATGGTTCTTGAGGATTTATGTGTAGTTGAAAATAGCATTTCGATAATTTTATCTTTGTTTCGAATATTCGAATTGGTTGATGGTATAATATGTAAGAATTGATAAGTACATTTTTGTGCACTTATTCAGGCCCTGTTACTAAGCTTTTGTGTCATTTTAGCATTGAAGTTTATTTAACTTGTGTTAGTTTTATCTTATTTCAGTTTTAGATCCATTTCTAAGTAATTGGAAAAGAAATAAGGATCAATTGGCCAATTGGGGACTAATATGCATTTGAGTAAAAGTTGAAACACTAAAATCGAAGTAATTTAATGTGGGGGATCAAGATGAAAGAAAGAATGAAGAAAATAGTTGAAAGGAAATTTTTTGAAGTTCTTATAACTAGGCAACCGCCCAATTATATAAGTTAGGCGACTGCTCGGCCCTAAACTTCAATTACAAGGGTTGTTTGATATGTCTGGGTGACCGCCTCATTTCCTACTGGGCGTCTGCCCATGCTAAGTTGGGAAAAAAAAATTCTTGTTTACTTGTATGATTCCAACTCTTATGGAAACAAAGTTTAGGGACGTCTTTTAAATACCTAGGGCCGTCCAGAAGTTGTCACCACATATTACAACACATTCAAAGAGATTTTGGGAGCATAGAAGGGGCCAAGAAATATGAAGATCAATTCCAAGACTCGAAAATTCAATTCAATCTTTATTTGGGTGATATCGATTCTTCAATTTTCTTTTGTTTTCTTTCTCATAACATATTAGACTCTTTTTTTTTTTTATTTATTTATTTTTTTTTAATTTTTTGTGTTAGGAGAATGATGAACAGTGTAATATGAATTTTTAATCTTTAGTTTTACATACTTGATTTTGAAAACACGTTTTTGGATATTAAATGATTTTATTTTTCTCCATAAATTATTGTGCATGGTAGTTGTGTAAACGTGGTGGCCTATTTTATGCATTTGAAAGAAGGGAAATAAGTTCGACATAAATAAATTGTCATAGGGTCCGATAGGAAATAAAAATATAACATTATACTCTATGTGAATCTTTAAGTTTTCATAAAAATTTACGCACTCTGATATGTTTGCATTCGTCGTAGAAATATAGTCGGATCATCTATTAGAGTATGCTTAACATTACTCGAGAGTGATTGTTAAATAAAATAGGAACATTGATTCGTCAAAATTCAATCGTGTTGTCAAAGTGTAGAACTAAGGTTAAAAATGATTATTACATGGGAATTCGGGATCCTAGTGCATTTATAATCCATTAAATACATCAATTTGTATTTAGTATAATTTGCATTTAGTTTAGTTAATTTACTCATAATGGCATAAATAGATTATTATAGTTATGATTTTGTCACAAACAAATACATCACATTATTCTTGTTTCGGTTAAGGTTGGGATAATTAAAATTTAACTAATCAATCTCCATATGACGATATTTGGACTCAAAATCCACTTTATTACTTGTTAACGAACCGTAAAATTGCGGTGGTTTTAATTCGAAAATATATTTTTGTGAACAAGTTTTTGATGTCGTTGTCAGAGATTGAGTTTAATTTCATTTATCTTGATACCAATTCGAATCTCTACATATATTCTTGTATTTTTAATTTTTTTTCCATTTTTTTTTGCCTTTTTTTAAGGATATAAAAAGACCAAAAATAGCAGGATAATTGATAACTTGATTTCAACAAAATGCTCGTATGTGGCTTTATCATAAGACAACAACAATTGACAACTCAAGAAATTGACAAGGAAGAAATGCTTGTTGGATATTTCGTTGTAGTATAGTGACTACAAGATGTAAAAGTAGAATGTGAACTTGATGAAACTATTTTCGGTGACTTGCCTGTTGCATTATTTCTCTCACAAAAATTTGACATGGGTGATTTTCCTGTGGGATTATTTCTTTCATGAATTATTAATGAACATTAATTAAGAGAATCAGATCCATCGAACTTCCAACAAATACAACAAAAGGAGGAGACTTTCCATGAAGATATCATTGTTTCTTTCCCAAAAGTTTTAGATACAAACATTGAACTCGAGAAAGTTTCAATTAGAAAAGGAGCACAAAAAGATAGAAAAAATAATCATAATGGGCGAAAAATAATATGCAGCATTCAAAGAAGAGGAAATTAACATGCAATCTCTCGACGTTCTCATTTTCTCAAAAATTAAATTTGTGATTAAACCTTATGTTGAGATTGATGTGTATATTGTTGAGTTCGAAACAGGTGAAGAGGAGAAATCATACTACTTGGAGCAAAGCAGGAAAATGTTAAAATTTGGAGGAAAGTTGTAATATGGAATAAAGTCAAATTAAGCAAGCTAAGAAGGACCTCCAAAACCATATTCAAAGTGCCATGAAACACTAGTGAAAAAGTCGAGCTCTAGACTTTAAATTAAACGCTTAATGGGAGGCAACCCATTTTCCTATCACTTACCTCTTATTTCATTTAGTATTGCATTACAAGTAGATTTTGAGGAATTGTATTAGTATTTTAGGGCTGTATTTAGGAACTCATGAATTTAAATGATTTTTAACACATTTTAGGTGGTATTTTATGACTTGCATTAGTAATTTAGGCATGTTTATTTATTAAGTTCAATTTAGTTAGGCTCATTGTTAATATCCTAACATTATAATATGCATTTTTAAGGTTGCACCTAGATTTCAATTTCCAAACGAATTTGAAAAACTTATATTTTCCTAGCTATATGATTTTTGTAGAGATATATGCTATGTTAGATAATTTTTCTAAAAATTAGAAGATTAAAATTCTTCTTGGTGTGAATTCATTACAAATATTTAAACCTTATATGCTATCACTAATATTTATTTTAAATTCTTGTAACAGAAAATTAAAATCTAGCAGTAAGGAAAAGTGGTGGTTGTTATGACGTCTACCAGTCGGACCAGTTTGATCTTTCAACTAATCCACATCTACCCTGGGGGAGTTACTGATCATTTACTCATTTATTTTGTTTATGTTTGTTTTTACATTGAGGGACAATGTAATCTTTTTGTTTGAGAGTGGGGGTAAGTATTTGGAGAATTAGGATCTTTATTACTTGCTTTTCAACTACTTACCAGGTTTGTATAACTAATTTAATCTGAAAAAAATTGAAAAGAAATAAAAATAGTGTCCAGTATAACGTTGAACGACTTGCCACCTATAATGATATTTGTTTGAATTGAGTATAACTTTAGTTAGAACTATACAACATCATATTATACTTTTACTTGAGTGTTTATCCATGTTAGACATGTTTACTTGAGCACATAGCCAACTTTGACTTATTACTTATGTTGGAGAATGACTTGAGTATATGGATTTAATTGTTGATGTGTTGACCTAACTTTAAACAAAATCTCCAAATCCTTTATATAAAAACCAAATTGCTACTTAATTTGAAATATATTTTCGTGAACATGAATGATAAGCCGAAGATATAATTATTGATTATTTGCTTCACCAATTTCAATTAGACCGAAAGTGCAATCTCATTCTTTTAATGGAATATAACAAGATTATTAAATTTTCTTAACTATCAAGAGTTATATTAGGCCGAGATTAATTTATTGAAACTTAGTTTAATTCGATTCGATCAGGTCCCGTTTCAAAATAAGAACTTAGATTTATAAGATTTAAGATTTTAACATTAATTCAACTAAATGAAAATTGGGAACTTTGACATAGATTTAATTTTGATCGAAATTAGAAATTTGATTGAAATTGAATTGTGACCTCATTTGACTTTATAATAATGATTTGAATTTTGAACAAATTCGATTTTTTTAACTTAATCTAATTTTTGATATAATTTGGAATTTGACCAATTTTATAGTTTGAGTCTAGAATTGATATTTAATCCAAATAAATAATTGGGGTTCTTGACCCTTTTAAGTCCAAAATTAAAACTCTAATTTAACTTCTAATTTATAATTGGATTTAGTCTAAAATTAAATTTGAACTAATAAATAAAAAGGTCAGTTAATTAGATTAATTAAGGAATTTGATTTTTATTCATCTTTTGAATTTTGAATAAATAGTTTGTACAAATATTTCTTTGGAGACTAAAAATTTGAATTGGATGGAAATCATTTAATTTGGAATAAATCTGTAGGTATGCATGATATTAGTACAGTGAATGATTACGGACTCGATCTATGTGATTGGTTTGAATTGTTAATTTATTTATTCATGCTTCTTTTTATAATTTTCGACATGAAAGCTTACTGTTGTAATTATGGCGTGAGTATACATTCATTTAGGCCTGCGTTTCGACCATTAGGTTGGAGTTGACTACAAGATGACTAGTATATGATACAGGTTGGAGGAAGAGATGGAGATTATTGTATGGTTGCGTTCGATGATCGAATGTAATCCCTTATGAGCTGACGAACTAGTTCTCATTTTGGCTGGGGATAGGGTGTCAACGAGTCGAGTCACGAGTCGAAACTCGAGCTCGGGTAAAAATGGTTCGGACTTTTTTTGGTTCGAGTCGAGCGAAAGCTCAGTAAAAAAATTGAGGCTCGACCTGAGCTTTCGGCTTGAGCCTTAGAGGGCCAAGCCGGGCCCGAACCAAGCCGGCTTGTTCTTTTTTTTTTTTTAATGAAACTCGGCTCAATTCGTCCGGGCCAAAAATGGCCCATGACACCGGCTGGCTTGAGCACGAGCCGATGCCCCAAAATGGGGCTTGGCTCGAGCCTTGACTCGATGGTCTCAAGCCACGAACTGGCTTCGCTCAGGCTTTTCTCGAGCCGAGCCATGGGTCGTCTGAGCCAATGAGCCACTTTGATAGGCCTAGCTGGGGAAGGTTAGATACTATACGTCCGTATTCATCCACAATTTTATTATGTATGATAGATGAAGATACAATAAACTTGATTGAGATGAGACCAAATCCTCCACTTAAAATTTTAAGTTCATATTAATAATTCATCTTATCGTGCTGTCTAGTGTCAAAGTGAAAAACCAGTGCTCTCATTGATGTCGGCTCGTGGAGTCACTTGAGGCTGTTCGCTTATTGATATGTTTATCATAATGAAATATTTGATGCTTTTAAAAAATGGGTCGAATTTAATTGAAATTCTGTCTTTTGTTGAGTCACTCAAAAGAGATCAAAAATTTTCAGGCATAGTCATTGAACATATAAGTTGTGTGCGATAAAGCCAAGTTTATTTGATGATTTGGAAATTACATAAAGATGTAATTGATAAAAAAATTTCTACCTGGTAGGGCTTGTTGAGCAACTCAAAGTTCTAATAAAGGAAAAGAGATCGCAACTCACTAGAAATTCATATGATTCTAATAATTAATGTTGAGATTCATTAGTTTTAGTTAAAAAAGTGGGAGTAAATCGTTTCAATGAAAGATCATGTTAAATTGATAATTGCATGTTAATATATTTATGCTTATGTGTCCTTATATTTTCATTGTTGTAAGTACAAATTGAGTAATCAGTTGTATCTACTATGAATGGCGGCACGATCAGATGGAAAAGGTTCCAAACATGAATGATCATTAACTCTACAACTGAATAAAAAATATATAGCTGCCTTGAAAGCAATCTCATTCGAGGAATTCATTGGTGAAATACTAGCGATTTCTAGCATTGTAACTTTTGTAATGGTGTACTATGACAATAATTGAGCTATCACATAAGCGAAGGAACTCATGTCTCATCGACGATCTGAGTATGTATTGAGGTGCTATGGAGGTTGTACAAGGAAAAGAGTACTCATCCTTGGAAATCAGATCTATAGAGATGGATCACGAAGATAAATTTGATATATAGGAACATATCCAGCTTCTTGTCCCAACCTATCGAACATAACACATATCTGCTTGTAAAGCCATTATCCCAATAAAACATGACTGTGGTGTAAACTTATTAGGTATTGAATTTTTGAGTAATTATATCCAGTGAAAGTGGGAGAATGATAATGCTATGCGTTAGGTCTAATAGTTGAGACGATAAAACGATTTTATTATCAATGCATTTTTATTCATATGCATTAATTGATTTTATACGATGGAGAGTCACATAAGTTGTTAAATGCAAAGTGTTGTTATTGCGAGATATAAGTTATAAATGACTTAATCTTAAATTGCCCTCGATTATTGATAATTATTACGGATAGAATAACACGTATCTTATTTTTCTTTTGAAGAAAGTAGTTGATATCATAAGTTAAAATATGAAGAAACTTAAATGGATAAATTGATGAATAGTTAGAAGAGAAAATCATTGGATCACATGTAACGGAGATTCCACATTGAAATTTATTTTAGAGTCAGTGGAAGATCTTTTAAGTGTTAGGTAATGGATTTGGTTATTTGAGTTTAGATCTCATTGAAACTTATACTCCACCTTATTAAAACAATAGAGATGTTCTTATATGTTGGTTTATATTAAAATGATTGTTGGATGCTTCACAAGATGGTGTTTGAAAATGACGATCTGAAATGTTTGTTTCAACTTTATATGTTTATTATAGTTTTTATAGTTAATCAATATGTAATTTCTCCCTTAATATTTATTGCTTAGTGCAAGAAAATATATCATCGGTGACTAAGATTTCTAAATTAAATACGAGGAACTAATACTGTATGTTTCCCTGAAAATCATATATTGAGAATTTAAACACGTTCTACTAGATGTAATACTAATCCTTAATTTCTGTCTTTCTCAATTTCCATGTAAAACGCATCACACATATTTGAATAATCGACATCAAACATTAATTATTTATACAAACCAAATCAAAACAAATGAAATCCAGAAAAGGGTCCAGCATCAAAACTTAGTTGTCAATCCAAATTAATTTTATTATCATTATCCAACTGCTTCAATCTAAAATTGAAGACATGAAAATTACGTATGTAATGTGTCAACCATCGAAAAAGAAGCTTTTTAATCTCTGGCTTTCATCCTTTTATTTTATTTTTGCATCCTTTTTAGTGTTTAATTCAAGCATAAAATTAATAATCATTTTGCACTATAACTAAACATGGAATTATATCTCATAAAAACTTATTGCAAATGTAATTCAATATGCACACAAGATCTTCATCAACATATTTTCATCATTTGATTTCATGTATGCTCTATAATGCATAGATTCCAATACATGATACTCTATGCACGTATCTCAACTTTAACAAAATATTTTTTATGCACAATAAACAAAAATCCATCTTAAGAATGTTGGAGATATCATACCGATAATGTGCATATTATATTCATATCAATACATACCTTTTACTCGTGAAATTGAAATCAGAATTTGACTAACCGAAATAGTTAAAATTTACCGGATTTCATTACTTCATTGAAGCCTTGGTGATTTCCTTCTCCATCGCAAAAAATATTGTTCGAGATTGTTGGAAAAATCATCGTTCTTTCACACAAGGGGTTGGAGAAGAAACCAATGAACAAATGATGAAGAACATCAACGAAATCGCTTCCATTTGAATGAGGTTGGAGAACATTTGGAAGCAAATAATCATCAATATCTTCAATTGATTCTCCATAAAAAATTTGAGACAAAAGCCACGAACCAAAACCAGGAAATAAATGTTCAACAACTTCATAGAAGAATAAAAATGCTCAAACACGAAGATCGTTGTACTCAAACGATATTTGCCCCCTCTCAATGAATTTTGTGCTTAAAGGGTTTCCCGGTAAATGGTTTGTAGGATTTAACAATTTGTAATAGAAAAACACTTAACACTTGTGTTTTTCTACCAAAACTTTAAGAACACAAAGAGGTATTTGAATATGGATGAAAAATATTGATTCTTTGTATTGGAATGATGGTTTTATCTCAATATTGGATTTAATAATGTTTCCAATATCTTTGTATTGATCTCATGCTATCTATTTATAGATAACCATCTATTTAATAATGTTTCCAATGGTCATATATTTCTTCTATCCGGCCACATAGAAGGAACAGATGCAGGAACGTTCACTTGCGACCGCATACATTTTGATTTATGCGGTCGCATAGATCAAGGTTTTGGCTTCCTTTTCCAGTTTTCATTTCCACTCCGCTTTTATTGGTTTTGAACAACAATTCCAAAAAGTTGAGCCTTAAGATTGCATATCAACGAGCGAAGCAAGCTTGGCACTATCCTTTACTATAAACTTCTATAATCTTTATGTACAAAAGTGAGAGTGATTTACCCTTATGAATATTTATTATCCAACTACTCGATGGTATAATTTAAGGTAAATAAAGTATTTCATTCATGCACTTGATCAAAACGCCCCGTAAATAGGCCTTACGCTTCTCCAAAGTTCCCCTAAATCTTCATTTGCAACAATGGATATCAAAATCAACTTCTGATGATAGTAAAGCCGATGGATCTCCACTAATTATATATTCCCATTAATGATTGAGGATCGAAATGGCAAGAAAATTGGACCACTATATCCTATGTAGTATTTGTCCTGAATTTCTATCTTCCAAGTCTATTCCCGTTTGAAATTCGGACCACTACGTACTATGACTACACAAAGATTTCAAATGGTACAGCATCAAAATTTAATGATCAACCAACAGAAACATAATGAATTGGTCCCATATGAATGGACTTGAATTTCTATCTTCAAGTCTATTCTCATTCAAAAATTGGACCACTATCTACTGTGTTACACAAAGAGTTCAAATGAATTGGTCCCATGCGAAAACTATTTTCCAACTACTCTGGTAAAATTTATGACAACAGAAGCAATTTCGTTATTTGATGTACCCTGAACTGTTCAGAATTCCCTATAAATAGTGAAATAACGATATTCGACCCAATTAACACCTGGGGGGAATAAATAGGTTTTTATGCGGAATTTAAATTTATCAATTAATATTTGCAACAAGTCACATTTATTAATTAATCCGGATGAATTCACATGCACAACTATCATATGTTGAATTACCGCAGTCAATAAATTACTGAAAAATAAATAAAAATAGAAAATTGATAATGGAGAAAACCCGTAACTGGGTAAAAACTCCGGGTCCAAGCCAGTAACAATCCACTATAAACGATCAACTTACATAAATGTCAGACTCGACTAACTCTAGTACTTTCTGATATGAAGGATATGAAGGATGCAAAATAATGTTTCTCTCAATGTTCAACCTGTAATTTTCGTATGAGTGGCGTCCATATATATAGTAAAAAGGTTATGGGTAGTATGGGCCAGATAAAACCCTTGAAAAATGCGAATTAGGTTTTTTCGAGAAATACAAGCGAGAGCACAGCGACAGGCGAGCGACAGAGTCTTGCTCGAGTGAATTCCAGGCGACAGACAGACGACACATCTTCTGTTTTTACCACTCGAGCAACAGTTGGGCGATAGGCTAGTGAAATATCGGCAACGTTACTCCTTTGTTCCATATTCAAACCTAGGACTTCCAACTTACTACTTGACCCTTTGACTTTTAAAAACTCTTTTACAACAATAATTTTGTCAAAAGATTGCCAACGACTTCAAATCCTAACAAACTTCTCATTTGGCATTCTGTGACAAAACACATATTACAAATCAAATATATTTAATCTAAACTACCCAAACCCAACTAACTCGTTTGAAGCTTGCCTTTCTATTATCCAAACTTGTTTCCTGAAAAGAACAACTCAAATACCAAGTGTAAAAGCACGTGAAACAGTAACATGAATAAAAGCGTTTGAAACACATAAATTCAATCACATACCAACTAAATTAAGATACAACGTCAATGTAAACCAATACACCACAACCACATGGATATCACTAAACATCAAAACTTAATCTAGTTAAAACGAAAACCAAATCATATACATCCGAAAAGTCAAATACAAAATATGTAAATTTAACCAAAATATCACATACATCCGGGGAAAAAAAATTCAAATCAAAATCATGAGATACTAACATAATGCCTAGCATGCCCTTAGCATAGCCCTACACCTACACTACTCCCAATTTTTGTCACAGATGACAAGGAAAAACTAAGCAACTATGTAGCACCATCATAATCGGAAGCACCACCACCCGTCTCATCAGAAGCAGCCCTATCATCCCAAAGTCGACGAATCCAACACAATCCTCACTGAAGATAACCGACAGCACCACGAAGTGTAGCAAACTCTACCGTGTGTCAAACAACTATGGCTCTCAACTGTGTAATCTTCACCATCATACGAGCCTGGTGCTCGATCATCACGGATATCTGTCCCATAAGTGCAACTAAAGGATCAACGGGAACAGACGCAGATAGAGGAATAGACTTAGTAGGTGGGAAGCAGAAGTAGATGTCAAAGGGATGTCGGTAGCAGAAGGAGGAATATTAGAACCAGATGGTGGAATATCAGATGGATCAAAAGAAAACAGATCCTCAATAGGATCAGGTGGCACAGTCGGGTCGACAGGCTCAGCAGGCTTAGACGAAGCATGAGAACGACTCTGTGAAATGGTAGTATGGCCAATAGGATGGGACATCCTCCTCAGACACCTCTCTGGAAAAGTAACCCCAAGAGTCGTCACTAGGCGATCAATCAAGCAGGCGTACGGAAGACCAACCCTGGTGCCCGTCACCCGAAAGGCTCATAACATCTAATGACATATAAAAGTAGGAAAATCTATAGAGTAGCCATGTAACAAAGCGTAAAGAAACCAGACCTTTTCCATGGGAAGGGCAGAAGTATGGGACATCGGTCATAGATTCGTGTACATAATGCGCAACAGAATCTGGCGATCGATCGAAAGAGATCCAGTACGGATCGTAGTAGGCCTCCATTCCAAAGGGCTGTTAAACACAATCAAGTGGACAAGTGAGTCTGCTAGGAGAGTATCAACAAAAAAGTAAGGAAATAAAGGGCAAACAACTCGGGGAATGTGAATAAGACTCGAAATAACACCAGGAATGATCTTAATGGCCTTACCCCGAAGAAAAGCTCTAAATGTCGATCCACTAATATCATGAACATTAGCATAGAATTTCTGGACCAAAAGACTAGGTGGATGAGACAGTTCTACTAGTAAAGACTCCCATCCCCGTGAAATATAAATAGCAGCAAGGTCAGAAGAAAGATCAGAGAAGATGACCTAACACTCTATTAACACAGGACGTAAAGAAAACTGTGAACCAAAGACCTCCTGGCAGTAGCGAATATGAACCTAGACCTACTGTTGGAAGTGGATGCACCATATGTCTGTGTAGTTGTGCTCGCTCTTTTACGCGGCATCTGAGAAGTAGGCTAGACAAACTCGTCAAATTATGCAACAGACGATACTACAGAATGAAACGCAACATTGTACGTGAAACGAAAAAAATGACACAAACCCACCATAAACTAGACAACCATGTCATGGGCAACGATGCAAAAAGACATTAGAAAACCAACTATGGATGAAAATGTACAATGCATAAATGAAAACATCATGGTACCGTAACACTGGGATGCAGTGCCTTTACGTCGTGACACGGTCGCTTTGACATCGTGTCGCGATGCTTTAACGTGTGCCGTGACGGCGTACCATAATGTCAACATCAAAATCAATATAAACGACACCTAAATGACAATCTAAAGACTAAAATATGCTCAAGTGGGTGAAAGTCCATTGCCCATGAAAACTAACGCGAAAATGCAACAAGAAACGACATTGAGGAAATTTATCGAGCACTTGGTGCGCGATGACAATTCCGAACATACATCAAGCATCCAATAAAGTGGAAACCACCACAATCAACACCCCAAGCACCCCCAATCACACTAGTCTATCCCATTCTCCATTAACAACCAATGCAATGCGAGAATAATTTAAAACAAATGTGAAGAACCCCAAATATAGAACCATTTCAAAAATGTTACAATGTACATGATGCAAAATGGTATGGAACCACAAGAACATGACCCAAATATGAGATTCACATGGAAAAATCGAAGCTAGAATCAACGAGAAATAAAAAACCCCAAAAAATTCAAAAAACCCAAAACCAGGGATTTCAAAAATTACGTTCGAAATTCACATATTTGCTGATGATTGGTGGAGAATGAGAACCCAAAACAAGGAAAGAGGTCGTGCAATATACAAATGATGAAGATGACACCAAGAAATTGAAGAAAAATGGAAAGAAATATGAGTAACATAAAAAAAATGAAATAGGGCTGAAAACGTAGGAACCCATATAAACAGCATATCGCTCGAGGTAGAGGCAAGCAAAAAAGCCTCCACGTTTATCACTCAAGCGAGGTCCTAGGGAGAATCTAGCGAAAACTAGTTGACAAAAATAGCACCTTATTTTGAAAATTTCGAAAAACATAACTTTTTTTTTTTTTTTTTTTTAAAAAATCATGGTATGCACTCCAACATATATGACGAATCAAAAATACAAATGATTACAAGTAATGCATCATCAATAAAATAATTTTCCCACATACTCATATTAAGTTTAACTGGAGTACAATGTATAAGTGACTCATGTATGTTAAGTGCCACTATGTTCATGTGAACAAGACCCTGAACCAAATTTTTGAGAAAGGACATGCTAAACATTATGTTAAATAAGTGTATTCCCCTACTAATGAAAGTCTAACCAATAAGCCTTTCAGGACCTTTAAACGAAGCTCAATTTTATGAAAATTATTCTTTTCCCCCATAACTTTTATCACATAATATATTTTCATTTTTCAACTCATCACTGTTTTTTAAAATCTTATGTGCAGAACTTTTTCTATTAAGCGACTAAAATGACCCCGTAATGAGTGTTGGGCCAATGACTCCAAGTCAGTTGACCATAGAGTATCAGGTTATGAGAAACCCCTCGGTCTCAACTACTTGAGTCAAATAGATTTCGAAAAAAGAGTATAAAATGAAACACTTTTTATTTTATGATAATGAGACTATATGGGAGCGTAGGTCATCTAAATTAAGATCAATTCATATTCAAGGTCACTTTATCAATATATGATTGTCATCCCAAGTTTCATACACGCGGTTAAGACTCACTCACAAAATCATAGTATGTGTTGTGCCGATGTTACATGGAAAAATCTATACTCAGTACTCCATATTAAACATAATCAAAGTAATGGAAACTACGTTACATATCAGATGAATGCATACTCGATCACAAATAAAAATTTAAGTATACCAAAAAATGTCCAGAGGCACAAATTTATTATTATTATTATTTTTAGAATAAAATAAAACAAATATAAAGCAAATGATATGCATGCAAGAATGAGTGAATGAATCCAATAATCAATACATGCATGCACCTAAGTACCTAATCAAAGAGGTACACAAAGACCAATAGCTTTCCTAAGAGATTCAAACCTGAGACAATCTAATGGTTTGGTAAATATGTCAGCTAATTGGTTCTCTATATAGATGTGTTCAAGAGTTATAATACGGGTCTCTACAAGCTCTTAAATAAAGTGATGTCGTATATCAATATGTTTGGTTCGAGAGTGTTGAACGAGATTTTTGAAAATATTAATGGCACTTGTGTTATTGCAAAACACAGTCACAGTACCTTGTTCAACACAATAATCTCTCAACATCTGCTTCATCCAAAGCAGTTGAGTGTAGCAACTTCCAGTACCTATATAATCGACCTCTACTGTGGACAATGGGATAGAATTTTGTATCTTACTCATCCAAGCTACAAGATCAGTACCAACATAAAAAAACCTCTGAAAGTGCTTTTTCTATTATCTGTATTTCCAACCCAATCAGCATCGGAATAGCTAGAAATGTCAAGATTAGAATCTCAAGAATACATGATTCCATAATTTACTGTTTCATTGAAATATCTAATGATACGTCTTACAGCGCTAGGTGGGATTCCTTAGGATCAGCCTGAAATCGTGCACACACCCCAACAATAAAGGCTATGTTAGTAAGATAAAGTAAACTACCTATCATACTCCTGTATAGTATCTAATCAACACTCTAACGTGTTGGATCATGACCTAACTTGACACTTGTGCTCATGGGGTTTCTAGTGTGTTTCTTGTTGTCTAGTCCAAAACGCTTGACGAGATCTTTTGCGTACTTCGATTAAGATATGAACAACTCATCATCAGTTTGCTTTACTTGGAAACCAAGAAAGTAAGTTAATTTTCCAATCATACTCATCTCAAATTCTTGCTTCATGTATTCAGTGAATTCATAAGCAAGAGAGTCAATAAAAGAACAAAAAATGATGTCGTCAACATAAATCTGTGCTTTGGTGATGGTTTCCTCAATGAGTCTAATGAATAAAGTTCTATCCGCACCACCTCTTGAAAAGTCATGTTCAATGAGATATGCAGTTAGTTTATCATAGCAAGTTCTAGGAGCTTGTTTAAGACCATATACAGCTTTATTCAGTTTATAGACATAATGTGGAAATTTAGGATCAATGAATCATTTAAGTTGTTCAAAATAAGCTTTCTCTTGAAGAAATCCATTCAAGAAGGCACTCTTGACATCTATTTGATATAATTTGAACCATAAAGTGCAGGCAACAACCAGAAGAATTCTAATGGATTCAAGGTGAGCTACATGGGCAAAAGTCTCATCAAAGTCAACCCCATGAGTATATCATTGGGCAACTAACCTAGCTTTCCTAATTATGGTACCATGATCATCAGTCTTATTTTTAAATATCAATTTAGTACCTATAACATTACAATCATCAAGCTTAGGAACTAAAGACCATACATTATTTCTCACGAACTGATTGAGCTCCTTATGCATCGTATTTACCCAACATTAATCACTAAGGGTATTTCCAACTTTCTTAGGCTCAATCTGAGACACATAACTAGCAAATATTAGGTTGTTTAAAACCCTCTTGCAAAGTCTCATCCCTTCATCTAAACTTCCAATAATATTGATAAGTGTATTTTATACACTTATTCGAGACTTAAAATATTGATACTTGATAGTTTTTCTGACAAAATATATCGTAAATTGTTATATTTTATGTTATATAAGTAAAACTCAATGATTGAACGAGAAATCGAAAAAAAGTGAAAATTGGCAAAAAGGGGCAAAATCCAAAGTTGAGGACCAAATTGCAAATTCAATAGTTGATTCGGACCACAAGATGATACTTTGAAGATTTCTAGGAGACAATTGGATGAAATTAGAACTCCAAAAGGAATGGAATATGATCAAAATATTATTAAAATCAATGTCTAATTGCACAAGTTATATTCCAGATTTTTAGTCAAAGATTGAGACCCATTTTTGGAATAGTAAACGTCCTAATTGGGAAAACTATATTTCTAGAAATATTGTGTCCCTTTGAGTTATCTTTACAAAGTACTTTGAATCGCTTCAATCAGATATTAGAAGGGAACGTTATGGTCAAAATACTGACTATTGTGCAGAGACAAAAAATCTGAACGTAAAACTAACTTTCCTTATTCGATTGGAACTCTTTTGGAAGTCAATTTGGACTTAATTTTCAACCAATTTTCTACTTTTACAAATAGCTATTAGCAGAATACAAATTGAGAAACCTCTCATATACATATTATACTCCAATATTCATCAATTATTATCATCAAATGAGGAAAATTGATAGTTTTTGTGAGAGAATTAAAGGAGATTTGCAAGAATTTAATCAAGTGAAGATTCAAACCTCATTTTTGGGTAAAGAGGAGAAGGCGTAAGTAGAGATTCATCAAGAAACTATTGAAGAGATTCAAAATTTCAAGATTCATCTCCAACTTCTCAATGTATCAAAAATTCGGGTTATGTTTTTTCACTTAAATATGATTTCTTGTAGTTTCAATATGTTAGGCTAATTTTATAAATTGTTAGGATGAGATGAACCCTTGTTATGATATTTTTTAGTTTTTAATTAATTATTTTAACTTTAATTTGATTTGATTTGTGGATGTTTATTATCGTTTTATCGTTCTTTTCAATTTCCTGATCACCAATTGAGCTGTTAGTGGATTTTATTATTGTCGAGAGAGACAATAGGGTTTAAGCATATTATAATAAATATTATAAGGTTCAAAAGAGGATAAAGATATACATCTATGCTTTATATGGTTTCGATAGGTGTTCTAGTGCTTGTTAATACATTTATCATGTTTGCATCTTTCATTGAGAGATAGAAGGGTCACATGAGGGGAATATATTGGATTGCTATCGAGAGGAGTTTTCAATTAAATTATGAGCATTAACCAACATAAATGATTTCAAATTGTTACTTTAATTGTTACACTAAAAGTGGAATAATAAAGGGGATTCGACATCTTAGCAATGTATCTCACATATTTGAAAAGCACATTTGCTTATTTTCATTAGTTTAAATGATAATTCAAGGATTAGTATAAAAAATCACAAAATTTATTTGCTAGTCGATTGAAGTTGGAATTAATTTTAACTCNGCAATGTATCTCACATATTTGAAAAACACATTTGCTTATTTTCATTAGTTTAAATGATAATTCAAGGATTAGTATAAAAAATCACAAAATTTATTTGCTAGTCGATTGAAGTTGGAATTAATTTTAACTCGATCAAACACGTAATTCTCGTGAGTTCGATACTCTATTCACTATTTTATTACTTGTTCACGATCCTGTTCACTTGCGGGAAATCAAACGATCAAATTTTTGGCGTCGTGCCGGGGACTATTGTATTTAATTATTTTTAATTAATTTTAGCTTTAGTTTGAATTTTATTGCTTATTTATTTTTAATTTGATTACTACCTTTATTAATTTTAGTTTTAACAATATTTTTTGTTATTTGCTTTTCTTTTTTTTTCAGTTTTCAAATGATCGAGTTTTTGAAGTCGTTGTCGAGAATTATTGTATTTAATTAGTTTTATATTTAATTTGAATTTTTATTGCTTATGTATTTTTAATTTGATTACTACTTTAATTAGATTTAGTTTTAACAATTTTTTTTGTTATTTACCTTTCTTTGTATTTCTTTTTATATCGTTTAACTAACCCCCTACTGTAATAATCTATCTTGTATTGGTATTATCTCTTTTTACTTTTCAGAGATTTATGCATGATTCTGATATTGGTAAAGTAACAAAATTGTTGCAATAACAAATCTCTCATGAATTGTCAAGATATACTTGGATATCCAAGTTGTGAAAATTGTTACGCGATGCATTGTATTGGAAAATGCTTGTTCTCTTATACTAGTTTACACACGTCGAAACTTCTAAGATTTTGAAAATATTTAATGTATAGAAAACAAGCAATTAAAAAATCTAATGAAGAGTACATGCTCGTGGGAATTTTGTACCAGATGAATGGGATGAGGACATCAAACTTGTGAAAGATGGTCCTTCCATATTGAACGAGAAGGTACTTGCGAAGTACTTTAAAAAACTTGTCAAGTTGGATTAAAACGATATGCTTATGGGAGATTGCGTGTACTGGGAAGGATTTCAACAACGGGGTACAATCCAACAATTCAAATATGTGAAAGTATTGCTAAGATGTCAAATCTCCCTTATTATTCCATTTTTAATGTAACAATTAAAATGAAAATTTGAAATCATTTATGTTGGTTAATGCTCCTAATTTAATTGAAAGCCTCTCTCGATAGCGATCAAAACTATTCCCCTCATGTGATCCTTCTATCTCTCAATAAAAGATGCAAACATGATAAATGCATTAACAAGAGCTAGAACACCTATTGAAACCATATAAAGCATAGAGGAACCATATAAAGCATAAAAGTATATTTATATCTTCTATCAAACCTGACAATGTTTATTCCTATGTGCTTAAACCATATTGTCTCTCTCGATAACAATAAAATTCACTAACAATTCAATTGGTGATCAAGTAATTGAAAAGAACGATAAAAAGATAATAAATATCCACAAATCAAATCAAATTAAAGTCAAAATAATTAATTAAAAACTAAAAATATCATAAAAAAGGTTCATCTCATCCTAGAAATGTATAAAATTAGCTTAACATATCGAAACTACAAGAAATCATATTTAAGTGAAAAGACTAACTCGGATTTTTGATAAATTGAGAAAATGAAGAAGAATCTTGAAATTTTAAATATCTTCAATGGTTTCTTAATGAATCTCCACTTGCACATTCTATTCTTTGCCCAAAAATTAGGTTTGAATCTTCACTTGATTAAATTCTTGCAAATCTCCTTTAATTCTCTCACAAAAACTATCAAATTTCCCCCTCTGATGATAATAACTGATAAATATTGGAGTATAATATATATGTAAGAGGTTTCCCAATGTGTATTTTGCTATTAGCTATTTGTAGGAGTAGAAAGTTGGTTGAAAATTACGTCCAAATTGACTTCTAATAGAGTTCCAATCGAATAAGGAAAGTGTCTTCGCGCGCGGATTTTTTTGTCTCTGGACATTAGTTAGTATTGTGACCATAACTTTCTCTTCTAATATCCGTTTGAATGTATTCAAAGTGTGTTAGAAAGATATCTCAAAGGGATACAATTATTTTAGGAATACAATTTTCTCAATTAGGACATTTACTATGCCAAAAATGGGTTTCAATCTTCAACTAAAAATTTGGAATATAACTTGTATGATTAAACATTGATTTTGATAATATTTTGATTATATTTCATTCTTTTTTGAGTTCTAATTCCATCCAATTGTCTCCTAACAATCTTCGAAATATCATCTTGTGGTCCAACTCAACTATTGAATTTACAATTTGGTCATCAACTTTGGATTTTACCTCTTTTCACCAATTTTCGCATCTTTTTTTCTATTCCTCGTTCAACCATTGAGTTTTACCCATATAACATAAAATATAACAATTTAGGATATATTATGTCAGAAGAACTATCAATATCTATATTTTAAGTCTCGAATAAGTGTATAAAATAAACTTCTCAAATATAACCTTAGGATGGTTAGACTTAACTCTATATAAAGGTTTCTTAGGAGGTTTAAATTTATTATTAGGTGAGGACTCGTTAGTGGAAGTATCTAGGTCTTTGGTAACATGTCAAGGATCGGGAATTGAAGTTTCATTAAGTTTAGTTATCGTGAAGGGATCTACTCTCGAGTGACCTAAATCTTCCCAATCCCCCCTAACTACACGCATCATCTACCGACATTGATGGACTCCATCACAACAGGTGTATAGGAATTAGATACACGATATACTCAATTATTTCTAGAGTATCCTAGAAAGATTCGCTCATCACTTTTGGAGTCAAATTTGCCCAAATTCTCTCTCTCCCTCTCTCTCTCTCTCTTATAATATAACACTTGCTGCCAAACACACATTTGACAGTAGGCCTTTTACCCTTCCAGATCTCATATGATGTCTTATCACTTTTAGGTCTAAGGTAAACCCTATTTACTATGTGACACGCAATGTTGATGGCTTCACCCTATAGATGCATAGCTAGTCCCTTACCATGAAGCATGACTCTAGCCATTTCTTGAAGCACGTGATTTTTTCTCTCAACAACTCTATTTTGTTGTAGAATGATTAGCGAAAAGAAAACTCATGTTGGATTTCCTCCTCGATGCAGAAGTTCTCAAGATTAGAGTTTTCAAACTCTTTCCCATGATCACTACGGATTCTAATTATAGTGAAGTCTTTCTCATTTCTAAGCCTTTTGCACAAAAATATGATAAGACTGAACATCTCAGATTTTCCTCTCAACAACTCAATCCATAAATACTGAAAGAAATCTTCTACCACAACCAAAATATAATGTTTACCACCAAGACTCTCGATCCTAGATAGTCCCATTAAATCCATATGGAGTAATTCTAGAGGTTTGTTTGTCAAGATGTTAAAAGGTTGTTTATGATTTACTCTAAACCGTTTACCTTGTTAACACGGTGCACATATAGTGGTTTCAATTTTTTTAAGCTTAGGTAAACCCTTAATAAGTTCTTTCTTAGTCAACTTAGACAAACTCTTATAATTCATATGACAAAGTCTTTGATGCCACAATTTAGTCACATCAATCTTGGCACTGCTACACACATAATTGGAATTAGGAAGAACTCCATAACAATTGTCAGAAGTTCTTACACATTCGAGGACAATGTTACCAATAGAATCATACACAATACACATTTTCTGGATAAAACTAACCTTAAAATTAGCATCACATATTTGACTAATGCTTATAAGCTAGACCTTAAACCTTTCACATAAAGCACATTTGAGATAGTAGGTAATCTAGATACATTAACAGTACCTTTACCTAGGAAAAGTACAGTAGCCCCATCTCCAAAAGTAACCATACCGCCATTCCAATCATCAAGAGTAGAGAATAAGGCTTTATTACCATAGATAAGTTTAGAACATGCACTATCAAGATACCACATAAAGTTATTTTAAGCTTGAAGTGCAACATGGACAACATAGCAATTCAATTGTTTAATAGACCTATGAAGATCACTTTTCTTAATCTAAACTTTCTTAGAAGTAGATGTAATCCTAGTCAACTGTGTTGGCTAACCTGATTGGTGAGAAAGTTATCCTTACTCGAGATATCCTGACTTCTACTTCTAGTAGCAAGTTTATGACACCAAGCTTTTATATGTCCCAGTGCACCACAATTGTGACAAGTAAGAATAAACCTAGGTTCAAAACTATGTGATGGTTGATATTGATGTACAAGTCGATTAGTCCTACGCTGTCTTGTAGACCTAGGTCGTAAGACACTCTTGCCCTTGGGTTCAGGATTAGTAACATTCTTAAGTTTATTGGTGGTAGGGACAAATGTGGTCTTGGATGTACCAGCGGTGTTGTTATTAGTTTGAACATATCTTAGACCTTGCCTATTCCAAGCTGGTTTGTTCATCCCCAACAGATTATCAAGCTTCTGAAAACCATTTAAGAATGAATGAAGGTCAATCTCAGATTTTTCTAGTTCGCTTGTTAATGTTTTAACCTTAGCTAGCTTCTAGGTTATCATTAACAAGTCTCAACTCACTCAGATTTTTGGTAGAATCGTGAAGATCAGCTATGAGTTTCTCTCTCTCAATCTAAAGTTCATTAACATTTTTCAACACGGCTTTATAGACCTTCTTTATCTTAAGACTCTTATCATATAACTGTCGGTATGCCTCATGAATGTTTGTCTCTTCGTTAGAGTCTTCCTCAAAATTCTCACTATGTTCATTATTTTCTACCTTCTCAATATCCTTGTCAGATTCATTCTTAACTAAGGACGTGAATGCCATAAAGTTCCTTTTATCCTCATTGCTAGAGGTATCACTATGAACACTTGAGAGTTAGATTCAACATCAGTCAGAGACACTACCAATGTCTTACCCTTTCCTTTACTTAAGTTTTTCTTAAATTTAGGACATTCATTTCCATAGTGACCGAAACTCTGACACTCATGACATCTAACAGACTGAGATTTCTTACCGGAACTCATAGCATTTACCTTATCACGTTTGTCTTTAAACAATTTACTAGGGGCGTCCTTCTTTCTCTCTTGAGGTTTTCTTCTATTCCTAAAAACGTTTTGGAATTATTTTACAAAATAAGCTATCTCATCATCCCTAAGGGTCTCAGTGTCAGTAGATTCACACTCATCTTTCCTAACAGTATTTAAGGCTATAGATTTAACATTCTTCGATTGAGATATGGTGAGTTCATAGGTTTGAAGCGATCCTAAAAGTTCCTTTATCTTAACAGTATTTAAGTCATTACTCTCTTCAACAGCCATAATTTTAGGTCTAAACCTCTCAGGTAAGGATTTAAGGACTTTTTAAACTATTTTGACTAAGGGATCTTTTCACCTAGATTGGAACTAGAGTTCACTATGTCATTCAACTTTGCATAGAATTCATCGAACGATTCATCATCCTTCATTCTAATTTCTTCAAACCTAGAGGTCAACATCTGCAGCTTGGAGTTTTTAACTATTTTAGTTCCTTCGTGTATGGTCTCTAAGATATCCTAAACCTCTATCGTGGTTTCTCACATTGACACTCTCCTAAACTCTTCAGTAGACACATGCATAAACAGGGTATGAAGCCCTTTACTATTCCAGTTGCACTCAACTAGTTCATCCTTGGTCCAAAGAGAAATGTCAATGGAGGTAACTACACCTAAAACAATAAAGGAAGGGGTAGTCCAACCATTTTGCACACTAACCCAAATTCGTAGAATGCTCTCATTCTAACCTTCTAATATACATAATTGCTTTTGTCAAAAAAAAAGGAGGAACATAAATCGACTGACTTATCTAGATTAAATATGGGTCAGGAATTGAAATGAGATTATGATACCAATTGAAATAATGATATTCGACCCAATTAACACCTAAATGGGGTGAATAGGCATTTATGCAGAATTTAAATTTACCAATTAATAATTACAACAAGTCACGATTATTAATTAATTCAAATGAATTCACATGAACAACTATCCTATGTTGAATTACCGCAATCAATAAATTACTCAAAAATAAATAACAATAGAAAATTGATAATGGAGAAAACCCGTAACTGGTAAAAACTCCGGCCCCAAGCCAGTAACAATCCGCTATAAATGAAAAAGCTTGCACTACTTTCAAACTCAACTAACTCTAGTATTTTTTATCTCCTGACTATAATCACCAAAACCCTCTTGGATTGCGTGCTCTTGCAGCAACTCCCGACCTTCTAAATTCTTCTATCTCCAGTGGATTAACGAGAACTCCTTGTTTTCTAACAACCAGAAACTCTAGTCACCTTCTTTGATCTTCAAAATTTTGACAGATATCGTGGAAGTATGTGTTTTGGTGTTTGGTTTAAGTGAGTATGATGTATTTCAAACCAATGATCAAAGCAAAATGATGGTTGAACTCTAATAATGATATGGAATGATATGGATGATGCAAAACAATGTTTCTCTCAATGTTCAACTTGTAATTTTCGTGTGAGTGGCATCCATAGATATAGTAAAAAGGTTTTGGGTAATATAGGCCGGATAAGACCCTTGAAAAATGCGAATTAGGTTTTTTCGGGAAACACTGTTGCTCGAGTGAGAGGTCAACGAACTCAGCAAAAAGCGAGTGACAGTGTCTCCCTCAAGCGAGAGTTCAGTGACGGGCGAGCAATGGTGTCTCGTTCAAACAAAGTCCAGGCGACAGGCGGGCGACACAGCTTCTGTTTTATAGCTCGAGCAACAGCTGGATGATAGGCTAACAAAATTGTGGCGACATTTATTCCTTTGTTCCATGCTCGAACCCTAGGACTTTTAACTTACTACTTGACCCTTTGACTT
>CAIGRN010078447.1:0-11234 GCA_903798345.1 Fraxinus anomala
AGTGATCCAATTGCTTGATCTACTATATAAGGGAAATAATTGGTTATGAAAGAATCTTCAAGTGTTTGTGCATCCTCTATAGTGGCAATTTTATCAAAATGTTTCTTCCTACGAATTATATTTTTTCCTCTTTTCCTTTTCCCCTCACATTATTTAAAGCACAATACTATTTAAGAAAATTATATTCAAGAAAATTATAACTAATCAATTACATTATTATTAGTTTTAGTATCTTATGTAATTTCATATCATACTAATTCAAATACCTACAATTAATAAAAAAATAATCCATAAATGAAAATAGTTAAAATAATTATAACTAGTCAACTATATTGTTCTTAACTTTAGTATTTTATACAATTTCATATCATACCAAGTAAAATGCCAACAATTAATAAAGAAATAATCCATAAATGCAAATAGTTAAGCACAACACATTGAAATGATCTATTAAGGAGCATAAACCATCTTAATCATTTCCCTTACTTTAATAAAAATGTCTTGATATAAAATGTAATTAGGAATAAGAAATACAACGCTATTAAATAAAAATCATCATTTATCTATCTTTTAACTCTTTTTTCATAAACATTGCGCCCTTTAACTTAACATAATAATTAAAATTTTAAATTTTAAAATTAATAAATATTTTACATATATATATACACAAATAAAAAAAATCTTTTTTGGTGTTCCACAATGATGAGGTCATGTCCGGTCACTCAACTTGCACATCCTCAAGGTCGCATTTGATTCACCATCATTGTTGTGAGGTCCTAGTAGTGAGAATTGAGGACGATTGTAGCTAGGGATGACAATTTGATAGAGCAGCTCGCTGACTCAGCCCAGGGCTGCCTAGGATTAGCTAGAGATCGAACCAAGCTGAGCCAAAAAAAATTTGACGAATCGAAACTAGCTCAGCGGGTCGCTCGTGTGCTGTTGTAAAAATGTGATCGTTTGGTCACATTTTGGGGTCAATTATGCCCAACAGTCATATTGACTTTTGTATTTTTTTATTATATATATAAACTTCAATAAATATCAATCCTTTTATTTCATTTTTTATATATCAATTCTCTAGAATTTATCTACAATCTAAATTTCTCACTTCCTTATTATTCAATATTTCTTATACAAACACAAGTTAAACAATTAGTTTATTTTTTAGTTAATTTATGATCACTTCAAGAGTTCAAGTTCAAGTTTTCATCTATTATTTTCTTTTTCTAATTTCCAATTTCTTTTTCTACCAAATGGATCCCAATAAATATGTTGAGGCTATTTTTGGTAGTGGTGTCGAGTCCATTACACCATTGATACTACAAAGTGCATCTCCTATATTCAATAATGATTTTAGTGATCTTAATAACATCCAAATTCTTGATAATTTAGGGGTTGAAAATTTGCGTATGAGCATAAATTCAATTTATTTGTATGACATTGATGAAGAAGAACTCAAAGTAGCAAGTGCAATTGGTATTGGTAAGCGAAAAATAAAACAAATAGTCAAATGTTGGGAACACTTGAAATTGGCGTTCACGAATTGTTTGGTTGATGGAAAGTAAGAATACAAAGTAGTATGTAAGTACTACCAATCGAAATTGACACGGCAAAAGGATATAAAAACTACCTACCTAAACCGACATTACAAGAAATGTTAGGACAAAAAAATGGAGTTGTGGGTCAAACACAAACTCAACTCCATTTTGCTTCTCTTTCTCTTGGTACTAGTTCTAGTACACTAAGCACATGGATTTATTCAGGAGAAAGATGCCGCAAGGGAATTGTCAAGTTCGTAGTTGGTGCTAAACTGTCGCTTAGCATATTGGACAACAAACATTTCGCCAAATTCGTAAAATCGTAAAAGAATATCTTCAATCATGGTACGTTGCAGTAAGTAGAAACACACTTCGCGCTGATTGCATTAATTATTTCACTAAAAAAAATTGCTAATACGTGATTTACAGAAATATGGTGATTTACAAGCAAGAAAATTTGTCCTTGACATAGGTCATAGGTAGAACTCAACTTATCTATTACTAAAATCTTGTTAATGATACGTATCACTTTTATTTTAAAATTCTAGACATACACATGATTGTCATATATGAGAGGGTTCTGGTGCCTCAAGGGGTGTTGTTATACCATACCTTCATCACTTCGTTATCTATCAACACGATTATTTGAGGCTATTACGGACCTCACGCCATACAAGGCAAGATCTAACCATCTAACTTAACACATTCAGGCTAGTTGAGTCAGAGCCACTCCATATGACCTTAAGACGAAGCAAAAGAATGGATGCAAACGTAGATGCATCCCGCTCGGAGAATGGTGTCGCTCACAGTCATACAACCTGGCCTCGAATAACAAGCCCTCTCCTATTCCTCACACAGTAGTTTGCCTAGGGGTAGGCATTTTTCTCGAAACCGGTGGAATCAAATAGAATCGATCGATTTCGGTTTGACTAGATATTGCCTTGAGAACCAATAGTGAATTCCATTATTTTGAATTTCTCTTTTTTCTTGCACCAAGATACACTAGATCTTTAAATACTAAACCTCAAAATTATCTGAGGTACGTTTTTTTCATTTTCCCTTTAATGGATAATCAAATTTCAAGTCAAAATAATTTTATAATACTTTACAAATTCATAGATTCAATGCAATCCAATAGGAAAAAATATATTTTTAGCTTAATATTTCATAAAAATTCAAATTTCTCGTTGTTTCAAAGTGGCCGACCATCAATAATCAAGATCCTCGAGGATTACTAAAAATAATCAGATTATTATCATATGGACTTTCTTAAGAACTAATTTTCGATCGAGATTTTATCGTTTATGTTGTATTTAATAGTTTGTCATTTTTCGCCTTTACGAGTTGATCTTGAGCTTTGGTGTAGATTTTTGTTTGTTGTTTTGTTTAATTGATTTTTTGAATTGTTAAATTAAAAGAATGACAAGTGGTTTCGTACTCTTTTTTGTTTTTTTTCAATCTTACAAGTACTTTCATATTTTATTTTTATAATTTTTCAATATAAAGAACAAGAACGAATTGAAACAGGTTGGTTAGATTTCAGTTCGGTTCGATTCGATTTTATAATTGGATATGAAACTAATAATTCAATTTCTAAAATTCTCAGTGATATTCGGTTCGATTCCCTTCAGAATCGGACCAAACCAGATCGCACCTACCCCTAGTAGCATCTATATTGAATTGGGATCCTAAAGAATTTCCTCATGTAGTCGATCCTCACCTCATTCATCATCAAGGCCACATCAAAAGTTCCTTATCTCATTAAAGTGCATGATCTTGCCAAAATGGCTCTCCTAACCTCACAGCCTTTAACATTTCTACCCTACAAATCAGATTTGGTACATCTAGCCTCTAAATCTAATTAACCAGCTCAAGGTTGGAAATGGGTTCATTTATCCTTTGACTAGAATATTTGTTGGAGTCGTTGCTATTTTTTTAGTGGAGGTATGTGTATCTAAAGAAATGAAACGAAAAAGATGAAGAAGAATGAGAGAAAGGGTTCAAAAGTAGTGCCTAAAAGAAAATTGGTTGCTAGTGTGTTTTGTTGGAATTGAATAAAACTTCATTGGAGTTTTAGTTTTTCGCAGAAATTCTCTCAAAATTTCAAATGTTTGAAACGCAAAAGTAAAATTTGATAAGTGAGGCTTAACCCATTTATAAGCAGAGGTACCTCGATCACATCCACTAGATGAAAAGATCAATCAATGCAGGCCCTCTATCCGTTTTTAAATGTGGGTTGTGGAGTAGAATAGTGCCTATTCAAAATTCAATGAAGACTGAGATGTAGTCATATCATTCATGCGTGTGTGGGGTGCATCGCCTCAAACTAGCAAGCGCCCTATGCCATCATTGTTATTATTCCCTTACAATCATCGTACGCGTTAGAAATATTCGACCTCAAAGCTTCCATGTGCATTTTTAAACACACGACCTTTTAGTAAATGACACTCAACTCATCATATTATGTTATTTCGAAAAGCGTAGTGCCATCATTTCGAAAACATGAGCTCTTCATTTCAATTTTTTTACCTATGTAGAATAACCTCACCTCTAAAATGGGATTTTGTTCGCAGAAGTGCTTCATCCCTAAAATGAGACTTCTCCCCTATAGAAGAGCCTTATCCTTAAAAAGTGGGAGTTCAGATTTATCACCTCAATGACCTAGCCTCATCTATTAGTCAAATACACGCCTTATATAAATATTCATGTTTGGACTTGAGGGACTATTCACACTCACCAAGTGTCACCTTGGAGGTAAATTTTTATTATTTGCAATGAGTTGTTCATTACCCGCATCACATCATTACCTCGTCATTTAAAATGATTAAGATATGGTTTATCACTCTACTGCATACTTCAAAGGCCCATCTGCATCTAAAAGGTAATTCATAAGTATTTACCCTGCTACCAAACTTTGAAAATGCCATAACTTAAAATGATTAAGATACGGTTTATTGCCTCATCTCATCACTCTTCTACATACTTCAAAGGCCCATCTTTATCTAAGAGATAATTCATAAATATTCACCCTGCTGCCAAACTTTGAAAATGCCTCACTTCGGGAGATTTCCAAACCCTACGAGATGATTGCTCATATTTCTATAAAGTCCAATGCTTCATATAAACAAGAAGACATTGGACTTGAGAGACTATTGTTAAGCCTTGACCTACAAGGCATGTCATGTGGCTGTCACTAAGCAAGAGGCCACTCCAGGTAACTACTCCACTTCATATCACCTTTCCCACACGTGCCTTTCTAGGTGATGAGGCCAACGCCTTACCTGAACCGATGTCCGAGGTGATGCATCATTTTTTTTTTTGCTACAACATGATTCCAAGGTGAGTGGCATCTTCTGTGGTCAGCCTTTTCATAGACCTCGAGTCAGCTAAGATATACCTTACATCTGACGAATTTGATGTGATAGTTTGCAGCAGCATCGCTAGTCAAACAACTTTAGACTATATAGGCCTATCATGACCACATGCCTGGGGTGGCTGGTTTTCATCCTATGGTTAGGCCTATGATGGCCACGAGTTTATGTAGGTACAGACGCAATGAAGCTTGACTAGTGATTCATTGGGATGGTCACCTATCAAACATGTGATGGATGTTAGCTTCTCTCTCTTGATTATAAATACTTACACATAGTGACATCTAAAAATAATAAAAGTTTGAATGTGAATTTGAATAAAAGTTTACAGTCTCAAACTTGGTAATTTCTCTTCATCATAGCACCCGTATTTTCATCCGTTGTGTCTCTCACTTTCCTTCGTATGACTTAAGCATCGGAGTCACGTGACCGTCGCACCGTACAATCTCCCTAATAAGCTACGGTCTTGTGCAGTCTAACCTAGTTTCCAAATGTGTAAACCACATACACGTGGAAGGAAGAAGAACTGGTATCTATTGACAACATGGTCAAATTTTGAGGTTAACAAAATGAATTACAATGAGCTAAGCCACATGGCTGGAGAGATATGAGAACATGTGTACAACCCATTAACATAAATAAACATTCACTGATGCCTAATTAATCTACCAATACACTTAATAACAAGAAGCATAAATTAAACAACTAGTCACTTGTTGGGTTTTGTGACCTAAATTCGGTCCAAATTAGGTCTATGGCTTCACGTTGTGGTGTATTGAGTCTGAAAATGACAAACTAGGGTCAAAGAAGGGAAAAATGGCGACTTGACGGCGCTGGACGGACACCCACTTATAGCTCGAAATGAGCAAAATTGGAACAGGAAGTTCGTCGCCCGCCTGTCGCTGAGTTGTCGCCCGCTTCTCGCTTGAACAAGGGGCCATGAATTTTTTCCTTCTTTTTCTATTTTACGCGAATTTTAACATAGTTTCCATATTTTAGGTTAATTTTAGGATTTGGACATGTCTCCTATAAATAGTAGACTCTTCATTCAATTTAGATAGGTAGAAAAAGTAGAAGTTTTATTTTCTCTCCATTGGTTGTTATTAATAAGACATTGGTTCCTTTGCCAATCTCATCTTCTTGTTTATGTTACTTTAAATTTTGTTCTTGTTTATTAGTTTGTGCAATCTATAATTCATATCGCGCCATATCGCTTCGTCGATTTCCTAACAAGTGGTATCAGAGCAAATGTTCAGCAGTTCCGCAGAGCAATGATTTGATTGTTTGAGATTTTTTGTTATCAATGACTACCATGAAGTATGATATTTCGCTGGTAGATCGCAATACAAGATTTCATTGTGGCAAGTAAAGATGAGAGCTATATTGGCGCAGATGAATTTTGATGATGCTTTGTTGGGATTTGATAGGATGTCCACAACTTGGACAATAGAAGAGAAGCAACGGAAGGATCGCAACGCACTTTCGCATATTCATCTTCATCTATCTAACATTCTTCAGGACGTCTTGAAGGAGAAGACAACAGCTGTATTGTGGTTGAAACTGGATCAATTGTGCATGACCAAAAGCTTGACCAGCAAATTACATTTGAAGCAGAGACTTTATTCTCATCACATGGTAAAAGTCCGATCACTGAAAGATCATCTGANCAGCTGTATTGTGGTTGAAACTGGATCAATTGTGCATGACCAAAAGCTTGACCAGCAAATTACATTTGAAGCAGAGACTTTATTCTCATCACATGGTAAAAGTCCGATCACTGAAAGATCATCTGATTGTGTTTAAGGAGATCGTCGCCGATCTAGAGACGTTAGAGGTAAAATATAATGAAGAGGACTTAGCCTTAATCCTATTGTGCTCGATGCCTAGTTCGTTTTCATCGTTTAGGGACACGATTCTGTACAGTTGTGACACATTCACCATTGAAGACGTGTATGATACCTTGTTCTCAAAGGAGAAGATGAAGCATCTGGTTGAATCTAGTTCTAGAGATAAGGAAGCTCTTGTGGTTTATGGTGATCGGAGAAGGGAAAAGTCGAGGGTAGATTTCAGCAGTATGGTTTGCTTTTACAGCAGAAGAAAGGACACATCAAGATGGACTTTGAAAAGTTGCAGGGTAAGAATAATTCAACTACAAATCGTGGGAAGCAGTCAGAGATTTCGGGTGAAGCAAACATAGCAGAGAACTTTGTAAGCGAGGGAAATCTTTTGACAATTTCTGACGTAGAATCCAAGCCTGATGAGGAGTAGATTTTGGATACAACTTGTGCGTATGAGTCCCAATCGAAATTTGTTTGAATCATATGAAACGGTGATGTAAGGTGTCATTGTCATGGGAAACAACGAATCTTATCGGGTAGCTGGTATTGGGATAGTCAGATTGAAGTAAGTGGATAGAACAACAAGAACACTTGGCCATGTTTGACAACCCAAACTTGAAAAAGAGCATCATCTCGTTGAGTACCTTGGATTCGAGATGGTACACATTCTATGGAACAGGTGGAGTTTTAAAGGTTCGGAAAGGTGTTCGTGTTATATTAGATGGACGGAGAAAATCCCAATTATACATCTGGTAAAGTTGGGCAGAATCAGTGAAGAGACATCTGCACATGTTTGGTACCTTTGTGGATATATAGTTTGGTACAGTACCGTTAGGAGTTGGCTCTGGGTCGATTTTGGAGAATACTACTCTATCGAGTTTAAGGAATATGGGTAATTTTGCTTTGCCACCACAATCTGTGATTCCATTGTATTCAACGGCTAGGAAGAGACCCATTGAAAAGAGGTGATGTTGATCTGAATGTGCATGCTTTTGGAGTTGTTGAAGGTTACAAGTCTGACCAGGGGCCTTCAGTTAAAACATTTAGTGGTGATTCTGCTACATGGTGTGCTTCGACCTTATTTGGTAAATTTTGAATTCGTCGTGAATTTTGGGAACCTGGGGGTTGGGTTCATTAGTATTCGTGTTTGGATATGGTAGAATAGGAAATTTATTTTCGAGTGTTGGATAGGTTTGGTTCAAGTTGAAGAGTTCAGTGTGTTTTCCCTGTAGTCGAACTTATTTTTCTAGGTGCAGAAAATTTGGAGCTTCATTCGTTGCACCGGAATTCGTGTCAAGGTGGAGATTGTTGAGTTTTGTGACCCAAATCCCATCCAAATTGGGTCTTGGGCTTCGCGTTGTGAAGTATTGGGCTTGAAGATCACAAAATAGAGTTCAAGAAGGAAAAAAAAAGCCAGATTAACAACGCTGGATGGACGCGCACTTATAGCTCAAGGGATATGAGCAAAATTGGAATAGAGAGTTCGTCGCCCACCTGTTGCTGAGCTGTTGCTCAAGCTACAGGTTGTCGCCAGCTTCTCGCTCTAACGACGAGCCGCAGATTTTTTCCTTCTTTTTCGGTTAACGCGATGTTTAACCTAGTTTCCATATTTTAGTTTAATTTTAGGGTTTGGACATGTCTCCTATAAATAGTAGACTCTTCATATTATTTATATAGGTAGAAAAGGCAGAAGTTGTATTTTCTCTCCATTGATTGTTATTAATAAGATATTCGATTCATCTGCCAATTTCATCTTCTTGTTTATTTTCCTTTAAATATTGTTTTTGTTTATTAGTTTGTGCGATTTATACTTCATATCGCGTCATATATCGCCTCTTCGATTTCCTAACATCACTAATGGAATAACATTAAGAAAATGAGATCTACTCTAACTCACACATTTTCAAGCATTAAACTTAAATGCAAATAGATGATACTCGAGTTGTGGTAAAGCAAAGGAATAGTTTGCTGTATTAACAATTCAAATGTGGTTTATGGAGCAATGAATATCCTACTAGCAGTCCACTTCAGTATTTATATAAAGGATTAAACTACTTTGTACACACAAAATTTACTCCTTGATTGACGCCCCCATGTGTCAAAAATCTATAGTTAATTGGGAAATATTCTTTCAAGATTAATGTGCTAAAATCTGTCAACTCACATGTGTGTAAATTATTGTATCAATCTTTAAGTACATGTAGCATGTTCTTTATATAAATCCCTATTTCAAGTGCCAAATTCTCATCAATCAAGACCCATCTTTTATTTGCAAGTTGAGATGACTTCCAAATTTGTTCTCTTGTTTATTCTTGGTGTTCTTATTTGCACCACCACTGCAAGAAAGCTTGTTGTCTCAGAGGGTCCTTACAATGATCAGAAATTCTTCTATCGTTATTGGAGTTTAGGAGGTAGAGAGCTAAGTAATGGAGGGGGTGGTGGTGGCGGGTAATGTGGAGATTATGGTTATGGTGGTGGAGCTAGCTTTGGTGAGGGTGTCAGGGCAAGAGGTGGAATTTGTGAAGGTGGCGGTGGAGGGTTTAGAGGTGGAGGTGGATGTGGATGTGGATGTGGAGGATTAAAGGGTGGTTCTGGTTTTAGAGGAGGATTTGGTAGTAGGTTTGGACGTGGTGTTGGAGGAGGAGGTTTTGGTGGCGAAGACAGTGACAGTGAAGATGACGAAAGCTATGGCGAAAGCGAATTGGGTGGAAAGTCTTGTGGTGGATTTGGTGGAGGAGTTGGGGGTGGAATAGAATGTGGTAGATTCCCTTAAGAAGCTCTCATGCATCACCATCTTTTAATTCTCATTCCATACCTAGTTATGATTTCCATGGCTCAATTAAAAAAAAGGAAAGTCTTGAGCCATTGAAGTCCTATACTGTAGATGTTTGGTTGCTTAATGTGCATTTTTCCTTTTCTCATGCTTTATTTCTTCCATGAAATCTTTATATGTTAAAAGGTAAATTTTGGTTTGTTCTTATAACGTTTGTCCAAATTTTAAAAGTAAGTTCTAAGGCACATTTCAGAAATTTGAAATTTTAATATTTTTAAAGTGATAAATTTTTTGAGCACTTGAATACAATATTTTCTATGTGACGTTTAATGCTTAGTCCCAAATTAGTGAGTCAACCAACCTGACTCTGATGCTCAATTCAGAGTTGAATTTCATGCTCAATCTAGAGTGATGTCTAATATTAGAATATTTTTGGTGTGTGAGGAAAAATTTGATATTTTTTTCCTTATGGCTTGACACAAATTAAATAGTATCCAAAATATATTTGAACGTATTGTAATTGATCCATTTCTTCCATCAATGTGGTCCAACGTTCTTTAGTTTTTCAAAAACTTACCCACTAATTGGACAATCAAAATTGGTAACTGAAGCCATAACTTGATGGGGGGTTTTAGCTACATATATAGATGGGTTTCATCCCTAAGCTCACCACCGAAAATACAAATTTTATACAATTAATTTCAAAGTGTTGAGAGTTTAGAAATACTAGTACCTGGAACAAAACAAGAGCTTCTAGAACAACATCAATGGTTGGAGGTATGAACTCGATCCACGAGTCTTCAATTTTTCGATCCAAATTTGTTTTCGCATAATTGTTTTGGATCGATTTTTAGTCTAACATTTGGAATCAGAGCACTCCATTACCTCTGCATTGTTACCTAACCAGCAATCTGAAACTCTATCTTCTTTGGTTAATTTTTCTTTTTGAAAATAAATTTCAAATTTCTCCATAAAATCATTTTTCTAGCTTTTGTATGAATTTAAACTTGAGATTTCACGTTGAGAAGGTGCATTTGAGGCGAGTTTTGACCGGGTCAAAATTGACCTGTCTAAAGGTTGAAAAAGACTTGTTTTCTAAAAGGGAGGAGTCAGTTGTTTTTTAAATGCATATTTCCCTTGCAATCCCATTTGAAAATTAGAAGCACCTGATGAATTCCATGAAGAGTAATGGAGTCTGGGATGAATTCCAAGAAGAGTAATAAAGTCTGGGATCTTGTCAAGTTGCCCAATGGTGCCAAAGCTAATGGCAGTAAATGTGTCATAAGACTAGAAAAGACTCGCTAGGCAACATTAAGAGATACAAGGCAAGACTTGTTATGGGGATTCACTCAAAATGAGAGAATCGATTACATGGAGACCTTCTTTCTGATATCGAAGAAAGATTCTCTACTTATTATTTTGGTATTAATAGCCCAATTTGACCTTAAACTACAACAAATGGATGTGAGAATAACATTTTCAATTGAGATTTAGAGGAGGAGGTTTATATGAAACAACCTAAAGGATTCCCTTCTAATGATGGTGAGCACTTGGTTTGTAAGTTTAAGAAGTCTATATACGGTCTAAAACAAGTGTTCGATCAACGGTATTTTAAATTCCATCCTTTGGATTTGTTGAAAATCTGATGGATCAATATATATACTAGAATGTTACTAGGCATAAGATTTGTTTTCTTATTTTATACGTATATGAC
>CAIGRN010078476.1:0-12258 GCA_903798345.1 Fraxinus anomala
ATTGGATGGAATTAGAACTCAAAAACGAATGGAATATGATCAAAATATTATCAAAATCAATTTTCAATCGTATAAGTTATATTATATATTTTTAGTCAAATATTTAAATTCGTTTTTGGCATAGTAAACGTCCGAATTAGAAATATTCCATTTCTAAGAAAGTTGTAGATCTTTGAGCTAGCTTTCCAAATCATTTGAATCGTCTCAATTGGATATAATAAGAAAATGTTATGGTCAAAATACTGATTGCTATGCAGAGAAAAAAAATCGTGTGCGGAGGCGACTTGCCTTACTCGATTGGAACTCTTTTAGAAACCAAGTTGGCCGTAATTTTCAACCAAATTTCTACACCTACACATACATAACAACACAATACATATTAGATACCTCTCATACTGCAATTTTTATCAATTATTATCATCAAATGAGGAAAATTCATATTTTTTGTGAGAAAATTGAATGAGACCTTGAGACCTGCAAGAATTCAATCAATTGAAAATTTAAACTTGATTTTTGGGCAAAGAAGAGAAGGCGCAAGTGAAAATTCATTAAAAAACTATTGAAGAGATTCAAAATTTCAAGATTCATCTTCATTTTCTCAATTTATCAAAAAATTAGGTTATATATTTCCACTTAAATATGATTTTTTATAATTTCGATATGTTAGGCTAGTTTTAGACATTGTTTGGATGAGATGAACTATTGTTTTGAAATTTTTAATATTAATTAATTATTTTGACGACTAGTATGCTTATTTTCTTGATTGTTTATTATTGTATTCATCAACTTTTCTATTAATTAGCTACTAATTAAGATGATTTATTGGATTTATTATTATCGAGAGAGATAATAGGTTTTTAGCTAAAAATAATAAACATTGTAAAGTTCGATAGATGATAAAGATGTACATGTATACTTTACATGATTTCCATAGGTGTTCTAGATCGTTTAATGCATTTATCACGTTTGTATCTTTCATCGAGAGATATGAAGGTCATATGAGGGGAATCGATTTGATAACTATCGAGAGAGATTTTCAATTAAATTAGGAACACTGACCAACAAGAATGATTACAAATTGTCACTTTAATTTGTTGTACTAAAATAAATTAACAAGGGAGATTCGACATTTTAGCAATACTTTCATATATTTGAAATCAAACCTGTTAAATTGCTTTCAAGTTTAATCTATAATTTAGATAATAGTATAGAAAACTCAAAACATATTTGTTGTTCGATTAAGGTTGCTATTAATTTGAACTCAATTAAATACTTAGTCATCGTGGGTTCGACACTCTACACACTATTATATTACTTGTTCACGATCTCGTTCACTTGCGAAAAATCAAACGATCAAGTTTTTGGCGCCGTTACCGGGGGATTATTATTTTTGATAAGTTTAGTTAATTTTAGTTTTAATATGAATTTTACTTTTTTTTAGTTTAGTTTATTAGAAAAACATTATAGTGTTTCCTACTTTACTTTTTCAAGACCTTGTATACGAAGTTTGAGAACCGGTAATCTTGCTCAATTTGACCTAGAGATCGAATGAACATTCAACCTTCGAAAAAGACAATAGTTGGAAACACACCAAAAACAAAAAGAATAAGACACGACAGAGGAATATCCGAATCAAATAGTTATCGGGGCTAATCTGAAAGTAGCACAACTGAATGTGGCTGCAGCTAATGAAAATGCAAGGCTAATAAGGGAGTATATGGTCCCACCGATCGTGGAAAGCGAATCTAGCATAGTATATCCGACGTTTTGTCAGGCAAACTTCCACGTGAGGACTGATGTGATCAACATGTTCCAAAATATGCTACAATTCTTTGGTAGAGCTTCGGAGAATCCTAACGCTCATATATCAAGATTTCTGGACATGTATGCAACTATCGAGTATCTGGAGTATCCAGTGAAGCAATCAGATTGAGACTTTTCCCATACACATTGAGTCAAAAATTTCATTTAAAAGGATTGCAAAGCTGAGAAATGAGATTACTACATTCTACCAAATGGACTCAGAATGCTATTCAGATACTTGGGAATGATACAAGGGTTTACTCCTCCAATGCCCACAACACGAATTGCAGAAATGGCTTCAGGTGCAGTACTTCTACATTTGTCTGAATCCGATAAGTAGGGCTAACGTAGACTCCGTATGCAATGATTCTATCACAAAATGAACCGCGGATCAAGTTTACCAAATCATAGAGGATCCAGCATTCACCAGTTCACTTTGGCCTACTGAAATGATGAGTGGAAAGAGAGTTGTTAGCAATTTCAACACAGTTGGCATCATGGAACAAAAGGTGGATCAGATGAACGTAGCCCAGACAATAGGACCTAAATGTAAACATTGTGGAGGGAACCATGAGAGTATTGATTGTAATGTAGGATCTCCTTTTGTTCAGACAATGGAGGATGTAAGTTACACTCAGAACTTTCAAAGACAACAACACAATCCAAATCCTAATACATGTTACCCAGGCTAGAGAAATCGCCCAAGTTTCAATGGAGCAATAACCAGGGCGCTCAAACCACACCACAACAAACTGCACCACCAGGTTTTCAGCAGAATAAGAAGAAGTCTTCATTAGCACAAGTTGACAGAAATATCTACTCAACATATGCAAAGAACATATAAGAGCTTACAAGTTTAGGGAGCTGCCATAAAAATTTGGAAAATCAGATGAGATAGATAGTAAAGGCACTTTCAGATAGACTACAAGAAGCATTGCTTAGTAACACTGAAATGTATCCAAATGAGCACTGCAAGGCTATAACTACTCGTAGTAGGGTACAGTTACCTGAGATAAATGTGAAGAGACCAATTTCTATAGAAGAGAAGGTATCTACCACGATTGATGAGCACTTGAAGGAATCTGAGTAGTATAAAGAACAAGAGAAAGTATCGGATGATCCAAAGGTTAATGTAACCGCTCTTGCCAAAGAAATCATTCAACCATTCCCATTTTCACATAGGCTACAGAAGCATAAGCTGGACAAGCAGTTTTTGAAATTCCTTGAGATATTAAAAAGGCTACATATCAACATACCATTGTGGATGCACTTGCACAAATGTCCAACTTTGCAAAATTCACGAAGGAGATACTTACAAACAAGAAGAAGCTGGAGGAGTTGGGGACGGTTATGTTGAACGAAGAATGCAGTGCCATCCTACAAAATAAGCTGCCACCTAAATTAAAGAACCCAGGGAGTTTTACTATCCTTTGTACTATTGGTGGCATGACATGATAAGTTTCTTTGTGATTTAAGTGCAAGCATTAACCTTATGCCTTACTCTATTTTTAGGAAACTAAACTTATGAGAGGCAAGGGCAATATCAATCTCTTTGCAAGTGGCAGACAGGTTCGTGAAATTTCCCAGAGGAATTATTGAAGATATACAGGTGAAAGATCTACCCGACAGATTTCATCATTTTGGACATGGTTAAGGAGGACAAGGACGTGCCATTGATATTGGGAAGACTATTCATTGCAACATGTCAAGCCTTAATAGATGTTTGGAAGGGATAATTGATGCTGCGATTGAATGATGAGCAGGTGGCATTCAACATCTTCAGTACAATCAAGTATCCTACCGAATCAGATTGTTTTCTGTTCATTGATATGGTAGATTTAGTTGTGGAGGAGACTTTCATTCTTGAGCACCCTCAAGACCACTTGGACAATCTTCTTGTACACGCATGAGATAAAAAATAACAGTTGAAGAGATAAGCCAGATTGCCTACATTGTAGAATCTACGCTGCCCATCAGAAGAAGACATTTTGAAGAACTTGATGAAGGACCTAGTAAACCACTAACTTTTATTCAGAAAGCACCAAATCCTGAACTTAAGCAACTGTCATCATATCTGAGGTATGCTTACTTGGGAGAGTCATCTACACTCTCTATAATTATTGCAAATGAGATGACTGAGTTGAAAGAGTAGAACTACTAAGAGTTTTGTGGGACCATAAAATAACTATTGGGTGGTCTATAGCAGACATCAGAGGGATTAGTCCATCGATATGCATGCACAAAATCTTAATGGAAGAAGAGTATAAGCCAACAATAGAAAATTAGCGCAGATTGAATCCCACCATGAAGGACGTCGTGCAAACATCAGTATTAAAGCTCGTTGATGAAAGCATCATATATCCAATCTCTGATAGCAAGTGGGTTAGTCTGATTTATGTTGTGCCAAAGAAATGAGAGATTACATTGGTAAAGAATGAAAATACCGAGTTGATACCGACAAGGTCAGTCACGGGATGAAGAGTGTGCATAGACTACAGGTAAGTGAATAATGCAACTAGAAAAGATTATTTTTCCTTGCCCTTCATTGATCAGATGTTGGAAAGACTTGCGGGGCATTTACATTACTACTTCTTGGATGGGTACTCAGGATATAATTAGATTGCTATAGCTTCAGATGATCAGGAGAAGACTACATTTATGTGCCCCTATGGTACCTTTTCATATAGAAGAATGTCATTTGAGTTATGTAATGCTCCTGCTACATTTCAGTGATGCTTGATGGCAATTTTTTCAGATATGGTGGAGAAAATCATTGAAGTTTTCATGGATGACTTTTCGATGTTTAGTTCATCATTTGAGAGTTGCCTCTCAAATTTGGGAATGGTCTTGCAGCGATGTGAGGAACCAAATTTGGTGTTAAACTGGGAAAAGTGTCACTTCATGGTGCAAGAAGGAATAGTACTTGGGCACAGAATTTCAGCAAATGTATCGAGGTGGATAAAGTAAAGATTCAGGTGATAGAAAAGCTACCTCCACCAACTTCAATTAAGGGAGTACTTAGATTCCTCGGCCATGCAGGGTTCTACAGGAAGTTTATCAAGGATTTCTCCAAAATCACCAAACCACTGTGCGGCCTACTTGAAAAGTATATACCATTTAATTTTTCTGATGAGTGTTTGACACCTTCAACAATATTAAAGACAAGTTAATTTCAGCATCAGTTATAGCTGCACCAGACTGGGAACTGCCATTTGAGTTGATGTGCGATGCTAGAAACTATGTAGTAGGGACCTTACTTAGTCAAAGAAAGGATAAAATTCTCCATGTCATCTACTACTCGAACAAGACTCTGACAGAGGCACACCTGAATTATGCAACCACGGAAAAGGAGCTACTAGCTATTGTGTTTGTTTTCGATAAATTCAGATCATATCTCATGGGATAGAAGGTAATTGTCTATTTATATCATCCTGCTTTGAAATATCTAACGTCTAAGAATGATGCGAAGCTTAGGCTGATTCGATGGATACTTCTCCTTCAAGAAAAGAGTTTGACTTGGAGATTCGAGACAAGAAAGTCAGTAAAAATGTGGTAGTAGGCCACCTTTCAAGGCTTGAACATGCAGAACACAAGGATGAGAGCAGTATAAAGGATTCTTTCCCAGATGAACGTATATTTACAGTTGACTGTGGGCCATGGTATACAGACATAGTAAATTACTTGGCGCATAACGTGCTTTTACCTGAGTTAACATATCACCAAAGGAAGAAGTTCTTTTCGGAGTTGAAATACTATTATTGGGAGGATCTCATATTATAAAGGAGGGAGTGATGATCAAATAATTCGAAGATGTGTGAGCCAAATGAGGAGATCCCTCAAATTCTGGAGCATTGTCACTCTTTAGCTTATGCGAGGCATTTTGGGTCTTCGAAGACAGCGGCGAAAGTTCTACAATCAGGATTCTATTGGCCCTCATTGTTTAAGGATGCTCATAAATATGTAAAACACTGTGATTAATGCCAAAGTACAGGGATTAAATTGACATTGGTTGTACAATTAAATGGGCTCAAGGACTAACTTACATTACATGAAAGAATTGAGAACTTGGAAGCAATCATTAATTTAATTGGGCATTGGAATTAATTGGGCCTCAACTTGGACTTAAAATTAGACAAGAATGGGACGGTTGAGGGCATATAAATATACACATGCAGACAGATGCAAAGAGAGAGAAAAAATATAGAGTCTGAAAAAAAAAAAGACGCCCCTGCTGAAACGTATTACTTGTTCACAGATTGAAATTGAGGCAAAAAGAGAGGAGATGAGAGAAGGAGACACGCAAAAAGAGAGGAGGAGACACACTGTGAGGAGAAAAAAAGAAGACATAGGCTGGAAAAAAAGGGCAAGCAACTTTGGAGGAAAAATACTTGTGTTATATATATATATATATAGTGAAGTTCGATAGATGATAGAGATATAACTCTGTGCTTCACATGGTTTTTAGTTGTTCTAGCTCGTTTAATGCTTTCTTATATGTTATTATCTTTTATAGAGATATATAAATGTCATATAAGATTAGATTTAATTGTTATCGAGAAACTTTTAAATAATTTAGAACTTTGACTAACTCGTATGATAACAATGAATCATTTTAATTGTTGTACTAAAAATGGAATAATGGGGGGAATTCTACATCTTAGCAATGCATCTCAAACATTTAATAAACTTTTACTTTGATTTCTATTACGTGCTAAGTTAGACTTTAAATTTATTACAAATAATTATTGTTATTCGATTAAAGGGATTATTAATATAAATTAGACATAAATTTATTACAAATTATTATTGCTATTCGATTAAAAGTATTATTAACTGTAACTGGATAAAACACGTAGTTCTCGTGGGTTCGACACTTAATTCACCATTTTATTATTTGTTCACAATCCGATTCACTTGCGGGTTTTCAAAGTATCACCATACTCCCAAATCACCTATTTGGACCCATGTAATGACCCTCTTAAAGTCAATCATAGGAAAGCCTTAGTAGAAACCTCAACATCCAACTAATAGTTTTCCAAACAGTTCTCCAAATCAGAAATCTTGGCATCTGAAAACTCTTTGAGCCCCCGCAAGCTCTTTCTCCATAGCAAGCTTCCACGCATCATCTCGGCCAGCTCGGCCTTGCGCTTTTGATCTCCAAGGTAGCTTCCTACTTTCCTATCTGTGGATTCTAATTCTCACTACGTAGCAAAGCATTCACATCTTACAAAGAATGCACATTCTTGGCGTTCTCCAACTTCAAAAATTTGTACCTTGTAAATTCTGAAATCAACTAGATTTAAGCAAACTCAAGAAGATAACAAATAGTAAAGATTTGAGCCATTGTACTTTCAACATGGCAAATCCATAAGAGGGTTAAATGGACCAAATCGAGTCGCTCAACTCTACCCATCATATGTGCTACTCGCGCTCGTATATGGGACAAGCCGAGCACGAACTAGATCGTAACCAAATAACTCGGCTTGGCTCACCCCCACCACATTAAGGGGCGAGTTGAGCCAGCTAGCTCATCACTCGAGAGGTGTCATTTATTTATTTCGTAAAAAACTTAAAATTGACATTTTCACTTAAATTATAATGAAGACGTAAATTTGAAAGGAAAAAACCATTTTTTCAAAAAAAAAAAAATTAATTTTAAAATCATCCTCCTTTATCTGAACTTGGGAACGATTGCACGATATGTAAGCAGAATTAAAATTATATACAAATTAATATTTTGTGAACAAGTTTTTGTACAAAAAAATGAAATAAGTACATGTTAATAATGAATAAAAAAAGAATTACAATACTATCTTAATAATCTGAAAAGATATTGGAAGGTCACCTTCATCTTCTTGAAGTCATTGGCGTAGACAAACATATGATTCTATTTGTGTTCAAAGCAATATTTAGCCGAATAGTTTTGATCCAAATATGCGGAATTAAACAATAAAGAGCAACAAGTTACTGTTTTTGGTTTCTAGATGATTAAAGTTAATTAGTTCAATTAAATTAATCCTAAGTGTCAATCAAATAAATATTCAGATCAAAACAATAAAATAAATAACACCAAGATTGATCAAGGAGAAAAATCCCTAACTGGATAAAAAACCTCAGGACAAACTTGTCAATAAAATTCGATTGAAACTTACAATTAGTCCAGACACTGCTAAATCTTAACTGACTTTTAACCACTTAACTTATAAATCACCAAAGAACTCCATTGACTCTACGACTCGCATTTCTCATAACACCGAGCTACTTCTTTCTCCGAGTATATCAACAAGAACGAATCTTGTCCTCGAACGCTGGAACTCCAACACCTCTTCTCAAAACTTAAGAGCTCTAAAATCTAATTGGAGAAAGTAGAGTTTTGTTTTGGTGTTTGATTAAAGGATCTTTAATGTTTTAATCTGTAAGCTAATGCAAGAAATATTGAATATGTTTTTAGCTTTCAAAGAACAAACTTTTGACTTACAAATTTTTTTTACTAATTGGATCAATATATGCGTTGAATAATGAACAAATAATATTGTAGTTGAATCAAGGAATCAATGAAATGATGTTTGGATCATCAAAGAATAATCTCTATAATCAAAATATTATTCAACCACATTTTTGGACGTCTAATAGGATGTATATTTATAATGAGTAGTTTTGGGATGAAAATGAACTCAAAATCAGCTTGAAAATCGAATTTTACTATTTTTTAAATAATCATGCCACTCAAGCGCCGTCAAGCGACAATTGAGCAGTGGTTAGGATTTTCATCGTAAATTTCTTTTCCGATATTCGATTGAGACGATTCAAAATGCGTTGAAAAGATAACTCAAAAGGCTACATTCTAGAAATAACATTTTTTCAAATTCAAATGTTTTCTACGTGAAAAATGCATCGCAACTTGTAGCTGAGAATTTGGAGCAAAACTTGTACAACACTTTGACACTCTTTTGACTTCTAATTGTATTACATTGATCATATGTGATCTTTTTCGACATCTTTGACTCCTCTAAGAACTATCAGCACAAAATTATTTTTACTATAAATTGGACTCAGTAAATATATTTTGACTTTGATTACAATTCGATAAACTCTTAATACAATTCAATTAGGATATGATTTTGACTAAAAAATTTCCAATTACAAATTTGAAAATTGCTAATTTTGCTAATTACAAAATTGGATCTAACATGTGTTATAATATTGTCCAAGTCACGTGATGTATGTTGATCTAAAATATGGTTCTTTTTCATAATAGACCTTACAGACTTTGCTAATAAAATTGCGGGTGCTATAAACAAGTCTCGGGCTATACTAGGCAATATCAGGTGTTGATACCATTCGGTATCCCACCATTAAAGTAAATTGAAAAGGTCGACCTTCCTAATGTCTAGACCCATGTAGGTTCTCTAAGCATATGAGTTTCATACATATTGATCTAAAAAAAATTGAATATATATATTTTGAATTGGATAAGAATTACATAATTCTACAATTCTTTCTCATAACGAGGATATATTTGTTTTAAATGTAAATTAAAATTATTTTGAAGTAAATGAAAGCAATGTTTGGCTCTACGTAATTTGAGACGGGATCGAATACTGCAACTAGAAAAAAATAATTGATATTTGACGGAAAATTTTTTTTAAAGTGTTTTCCATCGGATACATAATTCAGAAAATCTTCACTCGTGCACTGTAAGTAGGCATAATAATAATAATAATAATAATAATAATAATAATAATAATAATAATAATAAGAGAATTTAAATTGGGGGAATGAGATTCACACTACATAGAAGGCAAAAATATGCTTTAACAATTTATAAAACACAGTCAAAACACCCTCATTTTGATGGAAAAAAAAAGTAGTTATCTCGTTTCTATAATGAATCAAAATTACAAGAACCCTATTTGGTAAGGATTAAAAACTAAATTTTAATCTAAATCAAAATCAACAATTAATTTTAACCATATATTTTAGAAGACACGTAACTTTTAACCACACATTTTATCAACTTTTATCAAAATTTATTAAAAATCTGATTTTAATTCCCTCCAAACAAAGGCAAAATTATTATAATTTCATTCAAAATCTATATGAAAAAAATGAAATTAAATTTCATCAATAATATTTTGAAATATGAGAAAAATTACGGCAAAAGTGGCATTTACACCTCTATATTTCCAATTGTGCAAAAATTGGAGGCAATGGTACGACCTTCTTATAGACGAAAAATTTGCAACGCAAGGAAGAAGTTTAAAATTTAAATTTAAATTGTGTACGACCACCTGAAATTTACCAGTTGCTAAATGCTGTGAAAATGCAAAAAAGGCATAGGGCTACTCAAACTTACTGGTTCGTACACAAACCAACTTGTACGAGCTGGCGTAAGGATGTCAATGTGGCTCTCGTCGACTCGAGGCTCGATGGGGGTCGAGCCCCATTTTTGGGCGTCGGCTCGAGCCAGTGGCTCATCACTAGGCCGTGTCACTAGTTGGCTCTAGTTTTAAAAAAATAAAATTAAAAAGTTGCAGGGAGCTGTTTTTATTTTTTTATTTTGAATTTTTTTTAATTGTAGATGTATTTTTTTAGACGTTAATATTTAGTTATTATTTATAATACGTATTCATTAATATAAATTTTTAGATTTATAACAATTTTTTTTAAAAAAATCAAGCCGGCTCGGCTCGATAAGGCTCGAGCCAAAAACTCGGGTCGGGCCTAAATCTTTTTACCGAACTTTTGCTCGGCTCTGATAAAAAAAAGTTCAAACCATTTTTTACTCGAGTTGAGCCCAAGCTTCGAGTTTCTGCTCGTGGCTCAGTCCAACTTGACTCATTGACACCCCTAAACTGGCTGACGAGTGGCTTGTTAGAGGATTTACCATCTTGTCTCACCCCCATCACTCACCTTGGGCGTGAGTTAAGACCAATTCGACTCATATGTGCTCATCAGCTCGTTGCACTTAACATTCCTATCAACCCATAATTTCATATAAAGTAAACTTGGGAATCAGACATGAATTTATCATTGGCAAGTTAGAATAGTCGTCATGTGCACAACAATTTGGCAACGAACTTCCGAAAAGAAGTCGGCTATGAATCTGAGCTTCAAATAGCAACCATAAGTCTCACAACTTATAAAATACTAGCTACTTAACACAAGACCTTTATAAAATTCTATGGGACAATCCAATATTATTATTACCCTCCGCAATTCTACTCCTCTGTTGTCATAACTAGAGGTCGGCCGCAAAGTTACTTTGGAGCTCATCAGTCACAAGTATCATTCACTTATCAATCATCGATTTTTATTATTTATAATTTATTTCCAAACTTTTAGATGCGTATAAAACTCGTGATGAAAAATCTATTATTACCTTAATATAACTCGTGTCCATCCACTGCTATATCACTTTGTTTTCATTATTCATAGTGTTGAATTGCTATCACGTGCATGCAGTGACGGACCCAGCATTGAAGTTCAGCCCGGACGGACATTGACCAGTCAACGTCGACAATCAGCGATCGTAAAAACGGAATCATTTATTAATATTTAATTAAATATTATTAAAATTACTCAATAACATAAAATCTCATTTCTCATAATTCATAAATCACAATTTCACAAATTATCCAATTTGTCATTGTCATTAACGCAAATCAGATTCACAATTTCACGGTCTACTTATATTAAATAGTCACTGTTATGGTTGGAGCTTAACTTCAACCCAAAATCACAGGATTAAATCAATTTAACACCAGTAATTGAAGACAGCCAGCTGGGAATCAATAACCCAAGCTATAAACTCTATTAATTGAACGGAATTACAAATAACAGTAAGAAATAAGAGTAAGAGAAGAAGAAGAATTAAAAAAAANTACAAATAACAGTAAGAAATAAGAGTAAGAGAAGAAGAAGAATTAAAAAAAAAAAAAGATACGAACGAGAGAAGACAGAGAGAGAATTGAGAGGGAAGTCACACTGAAACAACTCACACCCCCACCTCTTCCTTCATGCTCGTTATAACAGAAGAATAGAAAGAAATCGTGTTTTTCGAATTGCAAAGTGTAAAAACGTGTTTTCATTACAATTGAAATCTCCAGCTCAAAACGACACCATCCCATTTAAATTCAAAATGGTGTCGTTTTGCTCTTGAATTGAACTTCCCGGTAACAGATCTCCTTCCCGGTAGCAACCTGGTTCTTTCTTCCTAGCATTCCTCCTGCCTTTAGTTCCCCATTTCAGTAGGTTTGCTCCTCCATCATAACAGTTACAAATTCCCAATTTGCATCAATCATAAACCTTAACATTCAGCAACAAAATCCCCCATATTCTTAGATTCTTTAGTTCACAAAATCCCCAAGTTTCAAATTCACAAAATTCAAAATCTAAGATCTAGGCTCAATTCACAAATCACAAACAAATTCCTAAACCCTAAACTGCTAAATA